>JBAKBP010017156.1:0-49540 GCA_037953745.1 Lithodes maja | reverse complement strand
CTACTCATCCTACGTCGTGCTGTAGGAGAGATCGTGACGTCACAGAGACATACGAGATCACAAAAGAGTCATATTCTATCGTATTTATACGATACACTCCCCCCACAAAAAAGACCTGAACCCCACCTTAAACCTAAAGTTGCCCAGAGGCTATCTTCTGACGCCACAAGTCGACGGCGCCAGCAGCAGCGCGTCTGGGACGCGTCCCGGTCCGAGCATGATCACCATCAGTAAGAGGTGAGTCGTTCCTTTGAGAATCCTCGGACCCAGCAATAACAGGTGGAGCCTCAGATTGCAATGCGGAATCGAGCTCCAAAGCGTACAAACGTGCGATAGGACGAACAGTAGTTCCAGTGGCTGTCTTCAATAGCGCCACCCGCTCTACAGAGTCTGCCCCCTTGTATACCTCCAATACGCGGCCTAATTTCCAGTATAAACGAGGACTATCTTCTTTAATTAAAACAACTTCACCAACTGTAGGTGCCGTTGGTCTACCAGAGGGAGTAACACTCCTTTCCCTCAATGCTAGCAGATATTCACTAATCCACCGTTTCCTAAAATCCTCGATTATCCTGGATATATACTGGTATCTCTTAGACACCGCTACCTCAGAGTACAACGAGGGATCCTCTAACTCTACTATGGACTGAAAATCAGATGGAAACGCAGTCAATGGTTTTCCATATAGCAAGTGAGCTGGCGTTAATGGTAGTGGTTCTTGCAGGTCGGTGTACACAAATGTAAGCGGGCGATCATTCACGACTGCCTCTATCTCTGTGAGGACTGTCGTCAACTCACTTTTCTTTAATAGAGCACGTCCTACAACCGCTCTTAGTCCTGACTTTACTATGCCGACACATCGTTCCCACATTCCACCAAACCAAGGTGCCTTAACTGGAATGAACCTCCATTCGCACTTCTTCTCTCCCAAAAAAGTGATAACAGTAGGATCACTACTCATATCCTTTAGATATTTTGATGCTTGGACATAAGTGGGAGCATTGTCGCTAAGAATGAGTTGAGGGAATGAACGACGGGCACAAAACCGTCTGAACGCCAGCATAAATTCTTCGCTAGACATATTATCACATAGTTCTAGGTGTACCGCTCGAGACGTCGCACAGGTAAACAATAATATATAAACCTTCTCATGCTCCCTCGTCTTCAATGCCCCTGTGTAATCTAATCCTACCGCTTGGAAAGGTTCTACGTGCTTTACACGGCATTCAGGTAGAGGTGGAGCTGGTCCAGTTGCATATGGTTTACCCTTTAGTCTCTGGCATATTACACACTTTCTCACTACGCGTCGAGTTACTTGTCGAACTCTGGGTATCCACCATGTGAGACGTAAATTTGATATAATATGACATACTCCGTAGTGTTTTACTTCCCTATGTGCACGTATGATCAATAGATCAGTAACGTGATGTCTTGTTGGCATAAGTATAGGTCGGTTTGTGCCGTCTGGTACACCCGACCACTTCAGGCGACCCTCACACCTGATGAGGCCATTGTCTAGGTGCAACCGTAGTTGACGCACTATATTAGGCATTAATGTCTTATTCGAGCTTTTCAAGGATTCTAATTCATTGGAAAAGGTTTCTACTTGAACCCATTTGATCAAAGTTACTTCAGCTGCTTTAAATTCACGAGCATCAATGTTGTGACCCCTGTTGCAGAGTTGGCCCGTTACTTTAAGCTTGAGATTGGATACATATCGCAACACCCAAGCTACAACTCTGACTAGTTTATTATAGTCACCGAATCTTGCCCACTTCATGATAGGACCCGGTGGCTCATTTGGTTGGGCTGTAACTGCCACTGTTTCCAGTGGCAGAAGTCCCTCACCAACAGCATGCCATATCGTCCATTCACTTTCATGGAGCAGCCACTTTGGACCATGCCACCACAATTCGGACTTCATTAACTGGCTAGCCGTTATACCCCTAGTTATGAGATCACTAGGGTTTTCCTTTGTATTTACATAATGATAAGCAACGTCTGGCAAAAGGGCTCTAATCTCATCTACCCTATTCCGCACATAAACTGGCAGAGACTTCTTGCTATGTATCCAGTTGAGTGCGACCTGACTATCGCACCATACATGAACGATTTCAATATTTAATTCGCTCTCGTATGCTGCGCGTACATGTTGCACCAGACGTGCTAATAGCAGCATGGCAGTCAATTCCATTTTAGGGATAGTTAACTCTTTAACCGGGGCTACCTTGGCCTGGGCTGTAACTATGTGTGCCCCAAATGAAGTAACAACAAATATGGCTACCCCGTATGCCGTGGCGCTAGCATCGCAAAACGTATGTAACGTAACGTCACCGAACGCCGCCACTTTACGAGGTATAGGTTTAGTACATAGGATGGCATTATTCATTCAACAACAATGTCCCTTGGTCATTCAGGTCCTCGGGCAAACTGTCATCCCATCCTATCTTACGTCTCCAAACTTCCTGCATTAGAATCCTAGCTCTTATGGTAACAGGTAATGCTAGACCCAAAGGATCAAAAAATTGCGCAACTTTGCTCAACAGACTTCTTTTGGTGTGCGCTCCTGTCTGCTGAGCAAAAGACCTTGTTTGAAAAGTTAGTATGTCATGTTTAGGTTGCCAGATCATCCCCAAATTTCTGGACTTTTCCTGGTTAAGAGATGCCGTACCATCCACCTGTATTAAACTCTGAAGATCTTCACTATTAGTAACCCACTCGCGGAGAAATAGATGTGCATCCGCAAACAATCTGCGTGCTTGCCAGTATGCACATAACAAATCATTTTGACTATCGCTAGTACCCTGCAAATTGTCAATGTATAATCCGCGAGATAGTTTACTTGTGTCCTCATGAGTGTCAGCTAGATGTTTTCTGATTGTGGCATTTAACAAAAACTGCGAGCAAGTGGCCCCAAAGAGTACAACCCGAAAACGGTATATTATGATGGGACTTTCAGAGTCGCTAATGTCGCCGAACCAAAGAAAGCGGGTAACATCTCTATCTTCCTCCATTAGCTTTACCATCAAGAATGCCTTCTCGATGTCACTGGTATAGGCATACTTCCCCAGCCTAAACCGCAATAGATGTTGGGACAGGTCCGACACCATGGACGGACCTGTCAACAGGCAGTCATTTAGACTGGGTTGTTGTCCTTGGTGGGCAGAACAGTCATACACCACCCGTATTGGTGTGGTGACGCTGTCTTTCTTTACCCCATGATGGGCCAGATAGTGAACCCTACCCTTCTTACACGGTTCCCTGACATCGACTCTCTCTATAAAGCCCCTATCCTCATAACTCCGAAATACATCGTCATACGCCTGGCGCGTGCTCGGTTCGTTAGACAATTTCCGCTGCAATGCGCGCAAGCGACCTAATGCCAAACCATAGTTGGTAGGCAGGCTTATCTCACTGTTCTTCCAGGGTAAACTAACTTTATATTGCTTGTCTGAGGCACAGTAGCACACTGACTCGTCAAACCTTTGTAGCGCAACTTCCGAGTCATAATCAGTCTCCATAGGATTAATGCCTATGTGATCCAATCTCCACAGTCGTTCCAGGTCGAACTCGGCAGCCATCTTAGGGTCACTAGGTTGGGAATCCTCCCTTCCCAACTCCTCTGCCGCGGTTACATTGACTCTATATATCGAGACCGTGTCGACCAGGACCTTTGACTGTGTAGTATGCACCTTTCCGCTCATGCAGTATCCAAATTTAGTGGGGATTAAAACTACACCACACATCTTTTTAAATCCAGGGTATACTACTTCATAATAATGATCCACACCAAGTAGAACATGCACCTCACTCTGATTTCCCATGGGATCTGACAAGTTAACCCCTTTGCTACGTAATGCGTGTTCCACCTTCTTCACACCCACAGATACATATTCTGGTAGGGTGTCTACTACGATACAAGTCATAAAGTACCTGTTTTTACGATAGAAATATGAAATCTCCGCTATCTCGTAGTCTTGTTTATCAGTAACCCCTGTGAAGCCCTGTAATCGAAGAGTCTCAGCCCCTATGATTCGGTGCTTCAGTCCTACTAGTACGGACCTCTTTATAAAGGAACGTTGAGACCCTTGATCTAGAAGTACCCGACAAACTTTGTTACTGTCATTACCTTCCATGGGAATCTGTATTGTGGGCAATATAGTGGTGTCTTGCGTGCTACCTAGTGTCACAGTTGTAGTACCCTCATTTTTGACGTCTTTGACTTTATCTGCTGTAGGACACAACTTATCAAAGTGATGTCCTTTGCAGTGGCGACAGGGCCTTAAGTATGTAGCAGTACATTGTCCCTGCCTACCATGTTCCCCACTTAGACAACCTACACATAGCTTCAATCTTTTCGCCTGTGCTAGTTTTGTCTCATTTGTCGGGTATTTTATGCAGAAACTCCATTTATGTTTGTTGTTACATAGCTTACATAGAATCTGAGCAGGTTTCTTATACACACCCTCTTTCTTTACTTTAGTCCCCACTGTCATGCTTATTGTTCCCCTCTTCTCCACATTCTCACTCCCTCCCGACACATACATTCTCCCTTTGTTCAACTGTAGATTATTGATCTCCTTGCTGAACTGAGTTTTGAACTCCCCCAGTTCAAATGATCTTACCTTATCAAGTATTGCCATAGGAAGCTTCTGCCGCAAGATAATGACTATCATTTCCTGCGTGGTAAGCCCTAGGGTGTCTAGCGATCGAGTATGGCACTCCATATTTGCCCTGAAGTTTGTCAACTCATCAACCTTATACTGTGGTTCTGCGAGCCCCAACAAGGCAACGACATGGGCCATCTTCAACTGCTCTCTATCCCCGTATGTGGACTCTAATAAGTGTACCGCTTCAAGATAACTACCACCCACTACTGCAAAACCCTCTATTAAATGTAAGGCCTCTCCTTCCATTTGTCCCTTCAGATAGTAAAACTTGCGGACATTATCCAAAGAGGATTCATGAACCGCAGATCGAAACACGTCCCAGAAGGCTAACCACTCTGTTAACTTGCCCCCAAATGTAGTAAGATTGAGCTTTGGGAGGTGTACAGTCTGTTTTGGGTCAGCCCTTCTATGGGCCTCATTATCGCCTCCCTTCTTACTTGTGACAGCACGCTGTAATAGGCGCTTCGCCCTAAAGACAGATTCGTCATAGAGGGCGCGATTATCACACTCTGTAATTATCTCTGCCTCCTCTATCATGTCAGCCACAATCACCTCACTCAGAGCCGTAATACGACCGTGGGTAGCCTGGACGTTATCTAATCTGGCCTCCAATTCCTCTAGATCAGCAGTAGTGATGAAAGTGTTTAAGTCCACTATTAGCCTATTTAATACTCCCCGAAGTCCCGCCCTTTGATTTTTAGGGGCTTTGATCAGCACCCCACTAGACGGTGTCTCTTTATCGTTTTTATCCATTTTGCATGCGAGCCTATAGGCTATGTATCTAAATGTTACGTTACAAAAACAACGGCCAAATAATAGTCTAATTAAGAGACGCCAACCGGCGGACTTCTATGTTATGGAGAAAAAATAGTACACTAAATAGCAATACCTACTAATGGATCATATTGAACAAGAAAAAATGTTAGGTCAGGTCATAATAGTCACAGGAAGTCCGAAACGGAAAAGAAAATTACTGGGGAAAGATGATGGGTGGGATGCAGGACTTAGGCAGGCACAACGATGTGACCCTGCATTCCGGCTCTAACCATCGCTTGGCTAGCCTTGCCAGTTTATCATAGAGTTGTTCCTGCATCCTGTTATATGTCCCCTTGTTCATTGCCTTAAAATCCCTTACTGGTAGCTAATTCCCGGGTCTGGGCACCAATGTGGTAAACTATCAATGGAAGTTAAATATTACTAAGCTATAATGAATCAAATAAAATCAATCTAAATTAAAACTACTCTATATCTAAATTGAATTCAATCTGAAACAAGCTAATTTATATCCAAAGGTCTCACATAACAAATGTATATAATATAGGGTAAGGTTATAAGGGTTAATATTAGCCAGGAATTAACTCACCAATAGTTCCACGTGGCAATGAGGCAAGGGAGAACGTTTTACCCAATATGGTGGTGGACAATGGGGAACGAGACTTCGGTCCCAAGACTCAAGTCAAGTTAAAGAAAGAATAAATGATTACATGGGAATGGACATGAATAATATGCTTATCTATCAGTCAGTCATGATGTCGATGAGAGCGTCGTGATGGTGTAGCTGAGTGTATGTGTATTGTGATTACAGGCACAAAAGCACGATCAACTGAGGGCGGAAAATTGGATGTTAACTGGTTGGTGTTCGTGAAGGCTCTGGCGTACCTCCAAAGCACACCTTGCTGCCTTGGCAAACCGCCAGGAGCCCAAATTATCGTACCGCATTTAGGTTGCTCTATACGATAAATTATATTAATATATACGATAAATTCATATATACTACATAAGACCATGGCAATATTGCTTAATAGCATATTAGGCCTTTTATAACTTAACTTATTTACAATCTTATAATATACGATCTACTCATCCTACGTCGTGCTGTAGGAGAGATCGTGACGTCACAGAGACATACGAGATCACAAAAGAGTCATATTCTATCGTATTTATACGATAGTAACTAAAAGTTCATGGTTTGAGTAATAAATGTATACTGTAGGAAAATCTTCTAAATATGCATCTATCTATCTATTGCCTGACGCCGTGATCCCCGAAGGGGTGGCCACGAACGAACCGCCCCATGCACCTCTGTCCCCAATCAGTCGACGCCACTCCCAACCAGCACCGCCTTCATCCTTATACTTCCTCACTCCATCCTTCCACCTCTCTCTCGGTCTACCTCTCCCTCGGTCTACCTCTCCCTCTCTGTCCTTCCACCTCGCTCTCGTACGCCTTCTTAGTCATTCTTTCGCTTCCCATACATATACATACATACAGTGGAGCCCCCATCCTCGCTACACCGGTCTTCGTTGATTCAATGCTCGCACCACACACCAAATATTCCCCATTTCAATTCTCGCGCCAAAAGCCTCATTCCTCGCATCAAAATCCCAGCCGAAACCCGAAAAAATAGCAAAAATAACGAAAAACTCGACATAAAACTAGAAAACAAACAAAAACAATAATTTTGTTTTAACATAACGAAAGAATCTGCCAGTAGCTTGCCGTTTAGAGACGAAATCCGAGTGAATCCGAGATCCGATCATCAAATGCGCAAGATGCCGCCATCTTTGTATGACGTCATCACTAAGCAGACGCTTGCAGTTTAGCTAGTATCTGTGTTGACAAAACAACCGTTTGCAAGCCTTTTTGTGCCTGAACCCCTTATCTCTCGGGTTTATGTTGTTGTTGTTGCTGTTCCCCAAGCTGCCTGGCCGAACAGCCCCAAGGCCCCGAGTAAGGCCAAGGCCATAAACGAGCGCCCCCACAGAACCCTCCCAGCTTACCACCAATAATGCCCGGGTGACCGAAGCCACTCCATGGCGGGGAGCTGAGGAGGGTGCGGAAACGCCCGGGAAACAAAAGCCCCACCCAAGGCCCTGTGCCCCTCAGCAATTATAAAGGGAAAGTTGAGGGGCAAAGGAAAAATGTGATGCTTTGGCTCCCAATCTGCCAGGGCTGGCAGTAGGGAGGTCAATCCACGGAAAAGACGCCGTCACTTGAGATCTAGAAAATATATAAGTAAAAGGAACAGTCAGAGTAAGCTATGGGTATGGCAGAGAACGCTCAACTCTCATTCTGATAGACCAGCCCATCACCATATCTCTCGGGTTTATTATAACCTCTAGTACATCTAGTGATAGGGATGGTTGGCCTGGTGGTAGCAATGAAGGAATTTCATGCTCAAAACACAGCAAAGACCAGTCCATGTCGGACGAAAGCGATTGAATTGCCTAGCCTAGACGATGTTAGCCTAGGCTAGGCTAAGTATGACAATGATTTATAATAAAATCTGTGTGGTAAGTAATCTTCTCATAATACGTATTTATACGTCTTTTCCTCATAATATGTATTTATTGGATGTATTTGGGGCGAAATGGGTACTTGAGGGGTGGCTGGACGAATTTAGAACCTAGGCCTAGGCTAGGCCTAAAAAATGTTGCATGATAGAAACAATGCCCCAATCTACAGTATTTATGGTTAGGACTGTCATTTAGCCATGTCTACATTATTATTTACAATGCATAAGATTTAGGCCTAGGCTACTTGATGTAGCCTAGACAAAAAACATGTTTTCATAGCCTAACACTGGGAAAAAGTGCGGTAATTGTTTAGATATTGGGCCTTTTTTTTTCTAGTTATTAAAAACTTATTCTATGGTGTATTATATGATACAGTATAATGCATAAAATTTAATTTGTGTACAATAAAACATGTTTTCATAGGCAAAAAATAGAAAAAGACGCAAATTTTGGCATGAGCACGGAACCGATTGAATTTTCCCCATAAGAACAGTGCCCCGATCTTGGATGTTTCAATCCTAGCTCTATTTCTGCGGAACCGATTAGCAGCTAGGATGGGGGCTCCACTGTACATACATAACATTTTAAGACTGAGTGCTCCACACATACGTGCAGTTTCAGTCTCTTGTCCTAATGGCGGCTTTCCAGGCAACCCTGTTAAGGGCTGCTTCACTTGTCAAGTTTTTGGATTTGAGATCGGCACGTATAGTCCGATCCCAGGTCTTCCTCGGTCCACCCCTTGGTGCAGCTCCCTCCACAATCACAGACTTGCATTTTTTCACCCAATTTTGTTCATCCATTTTCTCCACATGTCCATACCATCCCAGTCTACTTGTACGCATCACCTCGCTAATACTCTTCATACCTAAACGTCTCCTCAGCTCAACATTTGTTATTCTATCTTGCAGCCTGGCCCCACACATCCGTCTCACCATTCTCATCTCATTACGTTCCATTCTGTTGACATCCTCTACTTTAGCGGCCTATGTTTCTGAGGCATACATCATTGCACTTCTAACACATGAGGCATACACCTTTCCCTTCAGGGGGAGAGGCATTCTTTTCATGGTCAGAATTGGCAGCAGTTCTCTGAACTTCCCCCAGCCACATCTAATTCTAGCGACAGTGGCAGCCTCGGCCCCACCACCGGCAGAGATGGTATCTCCTAGGTAACAAAACTTGTCCACCAGCTCAAATGACTCATTTCCAAAATTCACAGCCACAGGATCATCACTTAACACAAGCTCGCCTTTGCACACTACGCACTCAAATTTCTCTATAACTGACTTATCCTTCAGCAGGGGTCCCTTTATTCTACTACAGCGCTTACTCCCATGGTTCACCCAGCGTCAACAGATGCTACATTGAATCGGGTTAGTGCCCACACCCTTTCCACACACTGCACATGGGTATGCACCGCTCTTTCCCACATTGCCTCGTCTCAATTTACAATTTATAACCTTGGTTTTGTTAATATTGACTCTTAAACCCTTGCTCGCCATGCCCTCTCTCCATCTTCTGAATTTGGCCTCAGCATCTTGCATATTGTCAGCTATTAGGACTAAATCGTCTGCATAAAACATTTCCAACGGGAGTCCGCCTCTAAAAACTCTAGACAGTGCCTCCAGGACCATAATAAAGAGGAGGGGGCTTAACACTGAACTCTGATGGACTCCAACACGGACTGCGACCTCATCACTCAGTACACCCTTCACCCTCACCGCACTTCGCGAATCCTCATACATCTTCATTATCATATGCACCAGCCACTCTTCCACACCAAGTTTCCTCATAGCCCACTGCACAACATCTCTAGGCACCCTGTCAAAGGCCTTCTCCAGGTCTTCAAACACAAAGTAAAGATCCCTGCCTTTTAGTAAGTATCTTTCCTGTATCTGCCTGACTATGAAGATAGCATCGGTTGTACCACGTCCTGGCATAAAACCAAACTGCATATCATCAATGGAGATGCTTTGCCTGATCAAACCCTCAAAGACTCTCTCACAGACCTTCATGGTTTGGTCAAGCATTTTTAGGCCCCTATAATTACCTCTCTCTAGCGCATCCGCTTTTCCTTTGTATATATTTACTATTACGCTTTTGTGCCAATCCTCTGGTATTTTCTCATCTTTAATAATGGCATTTATCAACTCAGTGACTAAGTTGACACCAGTCTCCCCTGAGGCTTTTATCATCTCGGCGCCAATGTCAGAGCACCCTGGAGCTTTACCGTCCTTCATTTTATTGATTGCGTCGCTCATTACAGCTGGTGCTATCAAAGGAGGGGGTCCAGATATTGGTTTTTCGATACTAAGCTGCTCCTTATCCCATTCAAACTCGACATTTAGCAATCGTTCATAGTGTGCCTTCCATGCTTCTCTGATTTCATTTTCTGCATACACATTCTTCTCATTATCGTTTCTAACACTGTTCACCTATAATGTCCTTACTGTCATTTTTAACTCGCCTAGCTAGGTTGAAGATCCCATTGGGATGGTCAGTGTTACACACTTGTTCGAGGACCAGGTCCTTAATGCCTTTTTTATCATTGTAAATAACTCTTTTGGCAGTTCGTTTAGCTGCCTGGTATTCCTCATTGCTGCCTCCCTTTTTCCATGCTTTGAAGCATTTCCTTTTCTCTTTCACAGCATGTTCTACCTCATCGTTCCACCACCAGGAGGTCTTATTCCTGGGGTGACCCTTTGTTTTCCCACAGACTTTGTCAGTGGCAGCAATAAGGCTATGCTTAAGAAAATTCCATTGACTATTTACATCGTTAGGCCTAGCTTCCTTATTTCTATTAATTTCCTCCAGTTCACTATGAAACCTATCCCTAACTTTCTTGTTCTTCAACAGCCACACTTTCCTTTTGGGCATGTGTAAAGTCAGTGGAAATCAGCTAACCTAAACAGTAATCGGATGCGGAAATACCCTGAGCCGACCAGGCCAAGTGGGATATATCTATTGGTCTGGTCGGCTCAGGGTATTTCCGCATCCGATTACTGTTTAGGTTAGCCTATTTCCACTGACTTTACAGGACAAGGAAGGGGATAGGAGAGTACAGGGAGTGTAGTGAGAACTCGCTTAGGTTGGGTTGTGGAGTTGCCGGCCGCTCAAGCGAGTTGCCAACTGGGCCGTTAGTGTGTCTGTGTAGCACACGGTGCGTGTTGTGCACCGCTCAGTGAAGTTGACTCGCCATTCCCGTTCACCTCTCTGACGGACTCCGGTTGTTCGGCTCAGGCTTGTTCCTCTCTGTTCGGAGCCTTCGCTTCCCGGAAGGTGAAGTAGTGTAAAGTCAGTGGAAATAGGCTAGCCTAAACAGTAATCGGATGCGGAAATACCCTGAGCCGACCAGGCCAAGTGGGATATCTCTATTGGTCTAACTGGTAAGGTGTCTGCATCACAACCCAAGGGTCAAAAGTTCGAGCCCCCACCAGGGCTTGATATTTTTGGAAGGCTATTCCCGCATCTAACGAAGTTTAGGTGTGCTGGTAAAATTGTTCAGATGGTTGAGAGTAAGATCGGAGCTCCATAAATCCTCTTTCGGGTATGGTGTAAAAACCAATTCCTACAGGAATTCCTACACATGTATACCTTTTTGCACTTAGGATCTCTGTATATTCTCATGTCGCACACAAGTAGCTTATGCTGGGGGATACATTCTTCGCTCGGCATGAACTTTACATCCCGGACCAGTTTCCAGTCTTTCCTGCTAACCAAGAAGTAATCTATCTGGTTACTGGAGACCCCAGAGTTATATGTGATCAGATGGCTCTATCTTTTCTTGAATTTCATGTTACACACAACCATGTTGAGTGCAACGCAGGACTCCAGTATATATTCGCCTTCCAGATTCCTCCTTCCGTAACCATTTCCTCCATGTACCCCCTCATATCCATCTGCAGATGCTCCCACGTAACCATTCAGGCCCCTCCCACGATTGTTATTTCATTCTCCGAGAGGCCTAAAGTGACACTGACGGTGTCATTCCAGAAGTCCTCTTTTATCTCTTTCTGTAGACCAGCCTGTGGGGCATATGCAGATATCACATTCAGAATTCTTTCACCAACTTTCAACTTCAAAACAATCAGCCTTTCACTAACTCGTAATCTGAAGCACACTTTCCGCCAGCTCTTCAGCCACCAGAACATCCACTCCTCCTTTCTCTTTATCAGTTTCAACCCCCATCCAGTACATCCTATATCTTTTCTTTCTTCCAACAATCCACTGTACCTCATGCCTTTTCCAGAGTGTTTCCTGGACACAGCAGACGTCCACTCGCCTCCTCTCACACATCTCAGCCACTTCATTTGCTCGCAGATTCAAACTACCAACATTCACACTAGCAAGTCTGAGATTGTGGGGGGCATTTGTCCCTATCCTGTGCGGTTTTGGATCATCGGACTTACGTTTTTTCTCTTTAGGTTTAGTCATAATTCGGTAAATTGGCTGGCAAATGGGCATCACACCCCCCCCCCCCCCCCCCCCAGAACTCCGGCTCCAGTCTACCCCGGGGACCATTCCCAGCACCTTCCCCCAAGAGATTACAAGGGGGTAGGATCCAGTGGCCTCGGTACGCCCCACCAGAACCAGCCGCAGGGACACACCCTTTGCGCGTACATGGCACTACGACTGGCCTGGTATTTTTCGCCCAATGACAGGGCAGCCTCCTGGAGCGCTACCACCAGGTTCGGGCCCCTGTACTATTGGGCAAAAAGTGCCAGTCCGGGGAAACACTACGTACTGTACCCTCTGGATCCATTTCGTCCAGGTTGGGCCCAAGGCGCCAAGTCCGGGTCCAGAGGGAGCGACACCCACCACCAGTGTGCCGCCATTAGGTAACTTGGAACAAGAACAATGAAGCCCTGTCACAGCACTGTCATATGAACAATGCCAGCGCCAATAACAAGGCTTCATTGTAGTAATGGCTGTGTCCCCACAGGTCTAACGCCATCCCCCCTATTAGTCACCTTGTACAACACGCAGTAGGATGAGTGAGGCATATATTTTTTTCCTCCACCATAGGTGAAGGCCCCCTTACCCCCGGGGGGGTCGAACCATCTCAAGGTGTTCCTTTTCACACTTTCCAGCACATCTACCTCCACACCACACCTCCTCCTTACTTACTCATTTGTCTGTCTATCCCTCCATGTAACTCCGCACGCACTCAAGTAACTCATTTCCACCCCTCTCCCTCTTGGTCTGATTCTCTTCCCAAACGTCCATGCTTCGCTTCCGTTAAGTCAGTGTCGGGATTACCACACTGTCGTGCAAGGACTTCTTCACTTCCATACTGACCACCCTATTTCTTGTTACTGCTTTCAGCGTTCCTACAACCCTCTTCCCCTGTTGCACCCTCTCTCGCACTTCTTCATCCAGAGTCCCATCTTTACTCATGACACTGCCCAGATACTTAAATGAGCTGACAATCTCCATAGCCTGACCGTTCAACTTCACCTCACACTCTGTGGCTTCACCCCTTTCGAAGACCATAATCTTGCTCTTCCCCGCATTTACCTTCATATTCCGTTTTTCGCACACTGTTCCAAACGCATTTACCAGACCCTGCAACTCCCATTCATTATCGCTCATCAGAACTGTATCATCAACAAACAGCAGTACAGGCAGCTTCCACTCATTTCCCTCCCTTTTCAGCGATACATCAACATCCACTGCTCTTCCTTGTATTTCTTTCATGACTCCATCCATATATACAGTAAACAACCACGGGGACATTACACACCCCTGTTTCAACCCAACATTCAGGTCAAAGAACTCGCTCTGCTCATTCTCCACACGTACTACCGCCTTTGCACCCCCATACATGCTCTTCACTGCTTTCAGCAACTTGCCATCTACTCTGTATATTCTAAGTACTTTCCACATACAGTACCTTCTCTATCCACTCTGTCATAGGCCTTCTCCAAGTCCATAAAGGCAACATACACCTTTTGTTGCTTCTCCAGATATTTCTCCACAACACAATTCAGGGTAAAAATCTGATCTACACATCCTCTTCCCTTCCTAAAACCTCCCTGCTCATCGCTTATCCATTGCTCCGTTCTCACACTCACTCTCTCAATCACTACCCTACTGTACACCTTCCCTACTATGCTTAGAAGACATATTCCTTGATGGTTACCACACACTCCTCTTTCCCCTTTACCCTTATATAGTGGGACTATTATGCCTGTCTTCCAGTCATCAGGTGCACTCCCCTACTCCCATGCTAATTTGCAAATTGTCCATACCCATTCGATCACTATCTCACCACCATACCTCAACATTTCCCCACACACTCCATCTGTTCCTGGTGCTTTCCCCAACTTTACTCTTTTCATGGCTTCCCACACTTCTGACTTCCTGATCCCCACCTCCTCCTCCACTACTTCTCTTCTTCTCTCTCCCATAACCCATCCAACTATGTTTGCTGGCGCTTCATTCCTTACATTTAGCAACTCGTTGAAGTACTCCCTCCATCTTTCGACTCTCTCTTGCTTCTCGGCTAGCAGTCTCCCATTCTTATCTTTCACACCCTTACTGTTTCACTTGCTACCTTCCCTAACTTTCTTGACTTCTTTTCAGAACAGTTTCTTACACTCCCTCCATTTTACACTCAGATTCCGTCCAAATTCCTCATCTACTCTTCTCTTACTTTCCTTCACTACTCTCTTCACCATTTTCTCTCCACTTACCTCTCTCGTTTCTGGCTCTCCAAATCTTCATTCCCTCTACTACCCAACCACTCACTATAGGCTTTCTTGTCTTCCACAGCTATTTTTACCTCTTCTGTCCACCATGCTGTACCTTTCACTCCCCTCCCTCTTCTTCTTACTCCACACACCTCCTCACATGCTGCACAGATCTCTTCCTTACACACCTTGCTCATCTCCTCCATATCTTCCAGGTCGAACCCACCTAGTCGTCTTTCTACTGCTCTCCTGTACTCTTCCCTGATTTCCTTCTCCTGTAGCCTCTCCACCCTCCTCGCCATTCCACTTTCCTCTCGCCTCCCTCCAGCTCTCCTCACCCATTTTTTGTATATCCTAATTTTAGATACTACTACATAATGATCAGACAGATCCCCTCCAATACCCCTATACACCCTAGCATCCAGCACAGATTTCTTCATTCGTTCATCCACACATATATAATCAATCAGTGCCTTTCGTTCCACCACTGTCTTATCCTTATCCTTCATCTTCCACACCACTTTCCATGTGTACCTGTGTATCATTCTGTGTCGGAAGAAGGTGTTGGCTATCCACAACCTCCTCCCCACACATACGTCCACAAGTGCACTACCATTACCATTCACCTCTGATGGTACCCCCCACCCTCCCACCACTCCATCAACTTTCCTATCACCCACCTTCCCATTCATATCCCCAATCAGGAATATTTCGTTGTTGTCAAACTTATCCAGGTACGCCTCCACATTCACCCATAACTCCTCTTTCTCTCTAACAAGTTTATCCTCTGTCGGAGCATACACACACACAATCATCCACGTTTGTATTCCTACTTTCATTCTCACCCACACAATCCTTGAACCCACAGACCCATAGTCTCTTACACGCTCCTTCCATTTGTTACTTACCAACAAACCCGCACCGTCTCTCGCTGCTCCCTCACTCACTCCAGCACACACACCCATTCCACACTCCCACTCTCTCACATCTGTACCCCTCCATTTGGTCTCTGTCATTCCACATACATCCAGCCTGGCATTCACTAACACTTCCAAGACCTCTCTCTCTTTTGTGTCATCATTCATACCTCTCACATTCCACGTTGCTATTCTAAGATTGTCCGTAAGATTGTTCATAGTGGGTCGCGGTTCATCAACACAGGGTCCGTCCGCATCCGAGGCTGCTGGTTCGTTTTTCGTTGCTACGTATTTTTCACGGGTGGGGGTCGCAAGCCCACCGACCCAACCTCTTTAGTCGCCTCTTACGACACGCAGAAGGCACGTGGGGCATATTCTTATCCCTTACCCCCAGGGGTAATATATTTTAATAATATAAAATGCTGCATGTTGCAGCTTTCTTTTTTAAAATTGTAAACAGATGCTTCATTGAAGGGAACTTTGTTAAATCTGAGAAACAAGCTCTATTGTTGCCTCTTCTAAAGAAACCTGGACTTGATACCGAGGATACGTCAAATTACCGACATGTCTCAAACTTGTCATTTCTTTCAAAAATAATTGAGCGGGCCATGCTTGATCAATTGTTACCATTACTTGAACAGAACAGAGCTGTTCCTCTTGTTCAGTCTGCATATAGGAAATACCATTCAACTGAGACCTCTTTATGTAGGATTCATAATGACTTGGTGGAGAACACATGCAATAGGAAGGTCTCTCTTTTGGTTTTGTTGGATCTTTCTGCGGCCTTCGATACAGTGGACCACGAGCTACTGTTAAAAGATTTCAACTCCTACGGTGTTCGTGATAGAGCACTCTTACTCCTCGAATCATATTTATCAGATAGATTTCAGCGTGTGGTGATGGCCATTCCATCTCTGACCAAGCCCCCCTGTTGTTTGGAGTTCTTTAGGGATCGGTCTTGGGACCAGCCCTCTTTACAGTCTACACTAGCAGCTTGACATCCTTGCTTGATGCTCATGGTGTTGCCTATCACTTTTACGCTGATGACACTCAATTGTACGTGAAGATATGGAATCTTTATTGTCTAACGTTAAGATCTGGATGGCAAAGCGGAAACTTAAACTGAATGAGAGCAAAGCAAATAATCATCCATGGAAATAGAAGGGTGAATGATACTGAAAATGTATTGACTCTGTATATGAGAGGTTCTCAACTTCACCCAGTAAGCTCGGTGCGAAATCTTGGAGTAGGCTATACTTCAACTCTAAATTAAATTATGAGGATCACATCAATCAGGTCATCAAAGTTTGTAATTTCCAAATCAGAAACTTGTATTCAGTGAGACAATTTCTTAACAAATGCTGCCTTTTAGCATTGGCTCATTCAATTATTTCATCACGTATGAACTATTGTAATGCCTTGTTGGTTGGTCTTCCTAATTGCTTGCTTCAGAAAGTTCAGTCCATACTAAATAGAACTGAGGCTCATATTTAATCTACCACCAAGAACCCCCACTGCTTCATATTTGATAGAGTTGCACTGGTTGCCAGTTAAAGCTAGGATAGAGTTTAAACTGTGTCGTGACTTTTAAAGCACTTAAGTTTGGCGAACATAAGTATCGTGCTAATCTCTTGAGATGTCCTTTGGCGCATTCTGGTGCGATCCTGAGAAGCATTGATGATATGCTGCGTCTTGACGAACCAGTAGCTATCCAGCAGTCTTCTTTCTCTGATCTGTCCTTTTCTTTTGTGGCTCTTAGGTTATATAATGGATTGCCTATATCAATTAGACAGCTGAACTCCATAGACTCTTTCAAGAAACAGTTGAAGACCTTCCTCTTCTGTAAGAGTTATGATCTCGCAAGTGGCACAGTGACAGGTCGTTACAGGCTCTAACTGATAGATAGAGATGTTAAATAACTTGCTGTTTGTACTGCAGGTGAACTGCACCACGCTTCTCTTGATTGTGATGCAATGTGTTACGAGCACTAGTGAATTCCTATGGAAGAACTGGCGCTTGCGAGAAATAAAAGACCAGACTATTATTATTTATCAACTCTGTGAAGCAAAGTGGAATTGCACACACAGATCCCACCTGTACACTGTGCACCACCAGCCAGCTTGTCCGTCGTCGTCGTCGTCGTCCGTCCAGAAACTCCTCATAGACCGTTAGATAGATTTTCACCAAACTTCACAGGTATATCCATTTGGTCAATGCGAAGGTCAGTAAAAAAAAAAAAAAAATCAATTAGGTAAAAGTCAAAGGTCAAGGTTAAAAATAAGGTCCATATTTCTTAGTTTTTACTCAGAATTCTTAATTTTCACTATAGAAGTTACTACAGTAGTTACCTTGATATTTTGTTAACCAAATTTTAGATAAATATTCTAAAGGGTAAGGTCAAGGTCTAAGGTCAAAATAAGGTTTTTACTAGTACTGTATCTCTTATACTAACTGTTAGCTTCTAACTAGGCTTACCATGTATATTGGGAATACCTAGGTCAAGGTCATACAAGAAACTATGTAATTCGATTTGAAAGGTGAAGGTCAGGTCAAGACCAATATGCTAACTTCTTTACTTTTCATGCTAACTTCACAAAATTTGGTGAGCTAGTTGCACTTTAAATGATAATTATATTTTTAAAAGTTTGAGACACATGTTATGAAGGTCAAAAGTCAAGGTCAACTATTCTATTAATATAAATAAATCTTACTGATGAATTTTATCAAATTAGGCACGCCAATTTGATTTTCCAGGCCAACATCAATGCAAACAAAAAATGTACTTCTACATAAAGGTCAAGGTCACAGGTTAAGGTCAACTTTTATTATTAATCCAAAAATATTACTGTACTAAAATTTTGGAAAACTGGCTGTGTTAGTTGTTAAATACTTAAATAACATATATCAAATTTAGTATAAATATTGTAATAATTAAGGTCAAAGTCAATGGTCACAACACAAGTGTTCATACTTTTCTCTAAGCTCCTCCTAGAGTCCTAGACTGTTTAATTTATTTTCATCAAATTATGCATACATATTCAGTTGATTAACCCGTGGAGCCCCGGCTAGTTTTGTAATGTTTGTTCACCAGAACCCGGCCGGTTTTCAAAAAATGGTTTTATTCCAGAAACAATAGCGAATGGGTTAGGAATGAAGGAAAAACCACGAAAAACTGCTCAAAAAGCTTAAAGAATGGTCCTACAGAGCCCCCGAAAACGTATTTTACAAGAGTAAAAAATTGAAGGCAATTACCCCAAAAAACCAGGTTATTGCGCGCTCACGCGCACGCACGTGGACTTTGAGAGTTTTCAACCATCGGCACGGTTGCGTGGGATACATACACAGTTCCCATACAAATCTGAGCCCTCTTGAGTGGCTACACCTGAGGTTACGGTCGGCGCAATTAGGGTGACGCGCCAGGCGCGTCTCTGGGGCTGTGCGTTACATACATCGCCGACGCGCCAGACGCGTCGCTGGGGCTGTACGGGTTAATGCGACAATCATTCAAATACTATTATTTTATACTCTAAGATTCTCACTAGGCATTATTATGTTACCTCCACCAACTGACTTTACTCCTAAACTCAATTAATGAAATCAACAAATACATGTGGCAGTCCAGGGATTCGAACCTAGGATGCTCACACCGAAATTCAGTGCATTTATCCATTGCGTATATGAATTGGAGAGGCGTCGGCTAAAAGTAACCCCTTCAGTCACCACTGCATACGCCGTAAAAGCTACACTCTTAGATCCATCTGTGTATATTCGGAATACCTATACCAAGGTCATACAAGAATAGGCTAAATATAATTCCATTTGATAGGTTTTGATAGGTGAAGGTCAAATATAAGGTCAATATGTTTTTTTTTTTTTTTTTTTTTTTACTATTCATGCAATTTTCACAAAATTCGCTCAGACAAATGACTTCAATTGAAAATTAGAATAATAAATTTTCAGACATAATGAAAGTCAAGATGAAGGTAAAACTTCAAGGCCAACTATTTCTTTAATACCTCTAAAACTAAAATTAGGCACACTTATTTTATTTTCCAGGGCTACATCGATGCAAGCCAAAATGTAATCCTACATAAAGGTCAAGGTCAAAGGTCAACTTTCATAATGAAAAAAGATTACTTAAATATCGGTAAGGTTACTGCATTAGTATAATTTTACTTAAATAACATATACAGTTTTTTTTTTTTTTTTTTTTTTTTTTATTAAAAGAGACAATGAACGGAGGAAGGAAAAACACAGATAAAACAAAAAGGTTCATGTGCCTAAAGGCATCCTCCATTCATAAAATGTTTGTAACAACTGGATTTAAACTTTTGTAGATTGTAAGTTTGTGAGAAGCCACTCGAGGGAAGTGAATTCCAAAGAGTAGTAGTTCTTGGGATAAATGAATTTTGATAAGCAGAAGTTCTGTATTGTGGAGGAGAAAGTGTAAATTCATGGGCGCTCTCAGCTGCCCTAGTTCTACGGGGAAAGATGTGGAGAGGCGGCACAATTGAAGCAAGTTCCTCGGAACAATTGCTGTGAAAATATCTGTAGAATAATGCAAGGGATGCAACATTTCTTCGTATGGATAATGTAGGAAGGTCCTGTGTGATTACAGGGTTATTGATTAATCTAATAGCTTTATTTTGAATTTTGTCCAACTGCCTCAATGCAACCACTCCACTTCCACCCCACAGAGGTGAACAGTAATCCATCTGAGAACGCACATGACTTTTATATATTACGGCCAACTGCTCGTCAGTGAAGAATTCTCGAACTCTGTACAGGAGTCCCAGTTTTTTAGAGGCATTCTTAGCAATGCTTCTAACATAATGTGTCCAGCTCAAGTTAGTAGTTAATGTTACACCGAGAATGTCAATACTAGGGGAAGTGGGAATATTTACATCATTAAAAAATATATGGGAGTCAGTGAGATTCTGTCGGTTAGAAAATTGAATGTACTTGGTTTTCTGTGCATTAAAGGAAACTAGATTCTTTTGTCCCCATTCATTAATTCTAGAAAGGTCCTGGTTCAGAGAAATTGCAGTGTTTATTTTTGAATTTATAAGATCGGGTTGGGTGAAAGAATTGGTAAATGTGAAGGAACTGTGGAGTGTTGAGTCATCTGCGTAGGAATGTATTGGATTATGAGTGGTAGATATGAGATCATTGATATGAATGAGGAACAGAGTTGGGGCCAAAACTGATCCCTGGGGAACACCAGATTTATTGAGTGAAATTGAGAATAAAGGCCATCTACCATTACACATGTTTTTCTGTTATGAAGATAAGAAGAAATTAGTGGAACTAATGATGCTAGGCCGTAGTGTAACATCTTCGACAATAAGGATTGATGCCAGACTCTATCAAATGCCTTTGATATATCCAGTGCTATTGTATGTGTTTCACCATGTTGGTCTGTAGCTTGGTTGATTTGATGCGTAAGAAGGCAAAGAATGTCTGCAGTTGATCGACATCGTCTAAAACCATATTGCCTATCACTGATTAATTTATTATTCTCAAGATGCTTAATTATGTGATTATTTAATATAATTTCAAAGACTTTACCAAGAGTGGAAGTTATAGCTATTGGTCTGTAGTTTGATGGATCTGAAGAGGCACCTTTTTTAGGAACTGGATGGATGTTTGCTTCTTTCCAGGGTACTGGGAAGCATGAGGTATGAGTACACAGACGGAATTTTTTTGCCAATACAGGAGCGAGCACCAAGGAGCAATTCTTAAGTACTATTGGAGGAATTTCATCTGGACCAGGAGCCTTATCTACTGAGAGATTCTGCAAAATAGTTTTGACATGTCTGGTGTGGATCTTAAGTGAGGGAATTTCAGGCGAATTAAAATTAAGTACAGGGACATCTTGATTTATTTCATCTAAGGTTGATTTGGTGGAGAAAATATCTGCAAGAAGGTTAGCTTTACCTCGTGGGTCACTTACAAGATTTCCAGTCGGAGATTTTAATGGTGGAATGGATGAAGCAGTAGTGAAATCCCAACCCTGCCGGGGGTGGATATCCGAGGGACCACCAGGTTTGCTCTTAACAATTGTACTGCCATATTTATTTGGTAAAGGTGTATGGTGTTACATGTATGATATGTAGTGGGAAGAGTAGTGTTTTATGGATAGAGGATAGCGATGTAGGGCAATGTCGTGAAGTTGGATGTGTATGTTATATAAAGAGGGTTTTCCTGATACCCCTGATGTGTGAGGCAGAAAGATATGTATCCAGCTACCAAGGCCTGGGAGAGAAAATGGAATTCAGGCTATTCCCTGAGTCTCCCGAAACCTTGGCGGTAGTACTTCCCTGGGCGGGGCTGCCTACCCCTACTACCTACAGTATATAACTTTCATATAAATATTCTAATAGTTAAGATCAAAGATCACAACAAGAGTGTTATAATTTTCCCTAAAATCTTCCTAGACTGTTTAACCCCTTTTGTACTGGCGACATCTTTTTCATTTTATTTTAGCTACACATAGATGAATTTGTGCAAGCTAAGAAGGATCTGTGGTTGTAAAAAGGGTTAATTAAGATAGTTCGAAGCCTGTAAATTGCTGAAGGACCTTCTTAGACTGAATAAATATCATCTATTTGCCATTATAGAATGAAAAGGACAGAACTGGTACTGAACGGTGACTGGACGACTCGGCCCATGGGACAACTCGGGTCGGACAGCTCGGCCCACTTTTGGACAACTCGGCCACGACGGCGAGACAGCTCGGCCCCATGCTATGGTTAGGTTAGATTAGGTTAGGTTTGGTTAGGTTAGGTTAGGTTAGGTTAGGTTAGGTTAGATAGGGACATAGTGATTCCAAAATGATCAATACGAGAAATAAAAGTTAATGAATTGTCACTTGTTTGATGAAATGAAAAGATAGATACATAGGCCTAAATAGATAGGGACATAGTGATTCCAAATTGATCAATATAGCCATCTATATAGTTTTTATGTTGTCGAAGCAAATAAGGGTTGTGAAAAGCCGAGTTGTCTCACAATTAACACTGGGCCGAGCTGTCTCGGTTTTACTGGGCCGAGCTGTCTCGCCGGGGGCCGAGCTGTCCCGTGGGCCGAGTAGTCTAGCATTCGTACTGAACGGGTTAGTGTATTGTCAACAAATATAGGCAAATTTGGTTGATCCATGCGATGATTGTCCAATTATTTATGTATATACAGTATATGTATATACAGTATATATATATACCGGTATATATATAATATATATATATATATATATATAAATATATATATATATATATATATATATATATATATATATATATATTAAAATGCCCCAGAACGAGAAGCCCACCACGGAAGCCATGAGCGAGAACAACAAAGAAACGGGAACAGAAACACCCGAAGGAAAGGCCCACAGAACGAAAGGACCAGGTGAGAGCAGACGCCCCATAGATCAGCGTGAGAGAAGAAAGAAGGAGAGAAGGCACCAAGCCAACCAGTTCAGACAGGCCAAAGCCCGCAGGGCTAAGCAGCTCCAAACCACACCTGCCTATCGCTTCTAACCACTGACCCTTCCCCCACCTCGCGTATCCACTACCCCTCGTGTCCTACACCTCTTACCCGCCAGACTCTACCTACATGATGATGAACATGAATACACCTTAATTTAATACACCCATGCCCTGTCCCTAAGTTAAGATATCAATATCAACATACCCTAAAATACCTTGTCTTGCCAGACTAAGTTTCTGAAGACAAACCGCCCCCATAAATCTATGTATGTTCTTCCATCCGAGAAGTAATATGTTAACCCCATGTCATAATTGATAAGAAACTATAATACCCACGGGTACACCATCGTGCAACCATTACGCCTGCCCTATCTTGCCAAATCTCACGACTGAAGATGCCGCGAGCAATCCAGTAACTATATTCCTGCACAGACGAGATGGTATAGGAAATTCCATTGTTCCTGTATTGCCCAATTCTACTCCATGTTCATCAAACCAGGGAATCTTAACCCCTGCCCCCCCCCCCCCCTAGATTAAGTACACGATGATACCCATGGGTACACCATTGTATATATAACCATTATTCCTGTAAGACCTAGACAGAGATAATGACTGAAGATGTTAGCAACCATGCAGTAACTCTAATTCTTACCCCAACCAGAGATTGTATAGATAACCCTCTTTTACCATTGTCTCGACGCATATCTACCACGAAACAATAACGAAGCTACCCCTACGAACTGCCGCTTTCTTTGGTCTATATTTCATAGAAAACGCAGTTCCCAGGGACAACTAGATCAGCAAGAAATTGTGTCGACTAATAGTGTCCACAGACCCTGACTATACACCCTTCACCAATCACCAGACAAAGCATATCATCAACAATCTCAAGCACTCACCCGCCTGTGGCCTAGACAACATAAGCAACATACACCTCAGACACCTGGGACCACAAGGCATACAAACACTCACTAACATATCAAACTACAGCTATTCACACAACACAATACCAGACATTTGGAAGCATGGTATCATCATCACATTCCCCAAACCCAACAAAGACCCCACGCTACCCTCCTCGCACCGCCCCATCACACTCCTTTGCTCCCCCTCCAAAGTCATGGAACGCCTAGTATTACAACTAATTACACCCGACCTACCCCTAGCTCCAACACAACATGGCTTTAGACCACTGCACTCCACAAACACTCTTCTCACAGACCTTACACA
Organism: Lithodes maja; assembly: GCA_037953745.1. Lineage (NCBI taxonomy): Eukaryota > Metazoa > Arthropoda > Malacostraca > Decapoda > Lithodidae > Lithodes > Lithodes maja. The sequence goes on along the minus strand of JBAKBP010017156.1, from coordinate 25,248 downwards.
AAGAGCTTTTGACGGCATCAACTCAGCTAGACCACCACACAGATCACTATTAGCCACACTCGACATTAGTAAAGCCTTCGATGCCATCCCCCGCCACAACCTAACAAACAAAATCTACAACACAAACATGCACAACAACACAAAAAGGTGGCTGGCCAACTTCCTAGCAGGCAGATGTGCACACGTATCTTTTGCCGGTCAGTCATCAAAAATCAGAAACTTTCCAAACGGAGTCCCACAAGGATCCGTCCTATCGCCCGCACTCTTCAATCTGTACATGCACGATATAACTACACCCAATACTCCCCAAATAAACTTAGCCTCCTATGCAGATGACATAACACTCACATGCACACACCATGACCCAAGAAGAGCAACAGATCTCCTTCAACCCTATCTCAACACACTACATGGCTGGTGCACTACAAACAGACTTAATCTAGCCCCAGCCAAATCCACCGCAACCCTGCTCACAAGCTGGACAGGTGAACACGAATACATCCCTCAACTCACCATAAACAACACACCCCTAACACATACACACACACCCAAAATCCTAGGAGTAACATATGATACTCATATGACATTCAAACAGCACACCACAAACATTAAAAAGAAACTGACACCCAGACTTAACGCCCTCAGGTCACTTGCTCACACAAAATTTGGACACAACAAAGAAACTACCACCACAGTATATAAACAATACATAAGATCAGTAATGGAATACGCAAGCCCAGCCTGGGCTTCTAACCTAGCTGAAACACATCATAAGACCTTACAGACGATTCAAAACAAAGCCCTGAAGATCATTACAGGCTGCACAGCTACTGCACCCACAGATCATCTACATCAAGAAACCAAAATCCTCAAAGTCAAAGACCATCTGGACATGAGAGGCACTCAATTCCTGGCAGCAGCCTCCACGAACCAAGACCACCCACTAAACTACATGGCAACACACCCACAGACACCAAGAAATATCAAAACAACACCCAGCACACGGTATCACACACAATTATTGTCCTCTCTCCCTCCCTGCCCACCCCGAACCAACTTCCAGAAGCACATCCATACTCATATCTCTCGCCAATCCATCCACTCACTCACAGACAACACGCAGCTGCATGCACGACCTCCCGAAATCCATCCTTCCGAATCCTCCCTCCCTCGCGAGGACAGAGTCCACCTGGCCAGGCTGAGATGCGGACACCATCCAGCTCTCCTGAGCTATCAGAAGAGACTGGATGACTCCGTTGTCGACGCCTGCCCGGGATGTAACACAGCACCCCATACCATTAAACACATCATAGAAGACTGCATTTCACACAACCACTTACGCCAACAACACAACCTACACTCAATGAGAGCTCTGTGGGAAAGCCCGATCGTGGCCGTGGCCTTCCTCAGGGACTCGGGGCTGTTCGGCCAGGCAGCTTAGGGAACAACAACAACAACAACAACTAATAGTGTCCATAACCCATCGTATTGACGAGTAATAATACACTATGTTTTTCTCTACTTTTATCCACAGTCAAGCACACACCTACAGAAACCTCATCTTCCCCACAGTCCACATGATTCTATAATTTCCAGACTCATATACCACCACCTATTGCTCATCCCCCGGTAGCGTTTGATTAACCTACCTTCCCTGTCGTTAACCCCCAGTCTAAGATACCAACTGTAGCCTAATGCCACCCCTACGCCCAGAGACCTTAGGGTCAAACTTCCACGTAGCCCCCCTTAACTCCCTCTCGTTAACCCCCCACGCTCCTCGACTCCCTCCTGACCTAGCCTCTCCACCATACCCCCTGAATATCCTTAACTTTTCCGTTACTAACATTCTCAAACCTTTTGTATATATACTCCTATCCAGCCTACCTTCCCCCAGTAGGAAGGAACACCATTAGAACTTTACTAACCCTTTGCATGCCATCTATTCCCTCACAACCCATTCACAACCCTGTACCAAATGATCGTCAGTGCGAGGCTAGCCGCCTCGCCAGTGACTAACCTCTATTGCCATACTTCCAGATAAATATGGCAGAGTTAGCAACCCAGTCTCCACCACATCCAACAAACCATGCAATTAACAACCCAACCAATTAAACCAGCTGATCAAGGCACCTTCGGTTTTGGTATTACGAACACCCACATCTGTCTCATAAACAGAGGGTTATTACAAACACTTGTAATATGGCAAGCCCCCAGCCACAGCCGCCCAGACGACCATCACAGAGAGAGGACGCGCGCCTACCCCTTTCACCCACCCGAGGAGGGAGACCCCTACCCCTGCGGAGGTACACCTGACCCCTGTTTTGACTTCTGGGTCATTGCCAGGTAGCACAGGAATTCTTCCTATCAATGAACTAACCATGTATGACTAACACCCTTACTAACCTCTATTAACCCACAATAACCCATTAACCTTTCTTGCATACTCCGATAACCAAATTAGCACCTCAGCTATACCATAGAATGAAGACTGAGCAATCTAAGAGAGACGCTCCTATCAAAGATGTCCCAAACCTCCTCGCAAAGTAGATCCAGTCTCTCTCCCCTAAATACTTCCAGTATAGCCAAAATAGTACCTCTTACTAAGGCTCAGTTATATCACATTATGAAGGCTCCATACAGCCATGTGCCACAACAGTAATCACCACCTTACCTAGTTCCCGTATTAATTGAGAGCTCAAATAAGTCCATCAAAACTCGAGATCCCTATTGCCTACAGGGTCCAAGACCGAACCTATAAACCGAGCTCCAGCCCCCAGTAAAATCAGTTGAAAGATAGACACCAAACAGTGGCTGGTCCCTTGTGTTGACCTCTAGCTCTATCATGTTTGTTCCTGAGAATTGAGTTCCAGAGCCTGCAGACTCTGTGGCAGATTTAGATAGAAGGATCTGTCCACGTAAAAGAAATCTACGTACACCTTATAACCTTCATACAGACCGGGAAGCTGAGCGATCGACGTGAGATGCGCTTGGCGTTAATTCCGATCCAGATTGACAGGAAGATCCTAATATCTGTGATTCAGGTCTAGAAATCAGAGGGTATATAAGAGTGTAACCAGCAACGATCACTAAGAGATCCGTCTTGAGAACTTTCTACATATGGACCATCTGGACGGCCGCGGAACCAGTCGTTAGCCCCCAACATCACGGACGCAAGATAACCAGGACCAGACCAATCAAATACTACCCAAGATTCACTCTATCAGTGCTACAGTGCTATTTAGAGACTCACTTATTAATATTTCTATGAAGTGGCTATATCTTTGCCCCAGTATAATTCATATATAATCATTCAATTAGGAAGTGCTAAGCGTATCAGTGTTTATTAATTAACAGGCGATATTAACTCGTAATTACCCATATATCCAGATATTATTACATAGAAGTGAAACCCTAGTGATATCTGATGTTCGCCCACTGATTTGCGTTCTATGTGTTTCTGATACAAGAATATAAAACTTAGATCAGTACCCCCTGAGGTTACTAGAATTCCCGTGCTCTAAAATACGCGTGTCTACTCTAGTCTGTGAACTACTACTTGTGCACCAGAGCTACCAGTGATATATCTAACAGTGAATATGAATCTATAAGTAACATTTATGGTCTCCAGTATATAAACTTGTGAATAAAGCCAGTGATCAGAAGATTAATACCTGAACGTTGGAAGTGGGAGACTAGGCTCCATCCAGATCCACTTAATGCTAGTGTTGTTCAATTCTATCATTTGTCTTGTACGAGTATTCATATCTTCTTATGCTTCATATTAATCATCATCAAGAAAACTATAGAAGTGTGTACATCAATAAAAGTGATCGTGTGTCTTGTTACCGTGTGCTTATTTTGTGTTCTCTATTCTCATACCTTGTTTTGTGCATGCAGCCTTCTATACCCAGTCAGTTAGAACTCACATTACCCAAGTTAATCCTGTAGAAAAACAGGGCATAACATATATATATATATATATATATATATATTTTTTTTTTATATATATTATATATATACTGTATATATATATATATATAAAAATACTATAGTAGATAGTATATATATATATATATATACTGTATATATATATATATATATATATATATATATATATATATACTGTATATATATATATATATATATATATATATATATATATATATATATATATTTTTAGTCAAAGGTTAAGGTAAAAGTAAGATCATGGTCACTATTCTTTTTAATATTTTTAATTTGAAATACATCATATTCATAACGCTAAAATTGGTGTTTCTATGTTGACCAAATTTAGATAAATATTCCTACTGTTTATATTTGTTTAGAAAAAAATACCATGGCTCTATGCCAAGCAGCTGAAAGAGCCGTAAAACATTCAAGAAGGGTAGATATTATTTACAGGTAAGGAGTTGACATAAAAATTGAGATTTTTAAGAAAGGGGTAACCCACTGAGGGAGGCGTCAGCCGTATCCTGTGTCAATAAAAAAGTTAAAAGTGGTGTATTGAGAATCTAAATACTGAATAAAATTACAAAATTTAAAATTTAAAAAGGGGAGACAATGGAATCTAATTAAAACTACTAAATCTTGCCAATATACCAACATCTTTGCAGAATAAAAAAAATCTTTCTGCAGAAAAGGAACAGCCCTCAGCCAAGATTGCTCTCAGGCTGAGCGGTCTGCGATATTTCCAAAGTACCTATCCCTTTGACGTTGAAAAGATGGACATTCTATCAGAATATGTTTAACTGTGAGCTGGTTTGTCCTTTCCATGAGATAACCATGAGTGAGTCTAGTGTGGCCAATGCGGAGGCGAGCAAGAGCAGTTTGCTCCCTACGAACTTTGGAACAAGCTTCGTGCCAAGGTTCTACAGATGGTTTGATCTCTTTCAGCTTATCAAGGACATTGTCAGACCATTCAGCCTGCCATTTAGACAACATAGCAGATTTAATGAGAGATAAATAATCATTGTAGGGCAACTGGAGGTCATCATCAAAGATATCAGCATGCTTAGCTGCAGAATCTGCAGCTTCATTTCCATGGATTCCCACAGGCGCTGGTGTCCAACAGAAAGAGACCAGTTTATTTTGAGATGCAAGTGTGACCAGCCATTTTATTGTCTCTGTAAGTATTGGGCTCCCACGGAATTCCCCTTGAAGGGCATCGAAAGAGCTTCTAGAATCAAAACAAATCCCGAAGGAGCTCCCCTCAAGGTCCCCAACCATCTTAAGTGCCCGTAGGGTAGCGGATAATTCTTCTGAAAAAATAGAGGCAATTGGAGAGAGGCGTCGGCTAAAAGTAACCCCTTCAGTCACCACTGCATACGCCGTAAAATCTACACTCTTAGATCCATCTGTGTACACTTCCGTGTCCCATGCATGCTTGCAAGCATGCTGAAAAAACAAAGACCTGAAGACTGGTGCAGTTGTTTTGCCCTTCACAATATTGTTGAGTTCCCTGTATGATTCACGTGGGGGAATGCTCCAAGGAGCCGGACTCTCCGGAAAATCCCAGACGTCGATCCCCTCAGGCAGAACTTCACCAATGAGGTTAGCTGCAACCAAACCAAAGGGTTTCCATGCTGATTGATCTTGAAAAAGACCCTCAGCTGAGAAGAGTGTGCGGAAGATAGGATGGTTAGGATGTTGCTTGCACTTTAGATAGTGTTTCATTAGGAGGTACTGCTTGCGGAACTTCAATGGCAAGACCCCAGCTTCCACACATAGACTGCCTGTCCTAGACGACTTGAAGGCACCAATGCTAAGGCGAATGCCAAGACGAAGTACTGGATCAAGCATCTGAAGTACTTTTGGTTTGGCCAGGCCATAAACTTGACAAGCAAAATCAAGCTTCGACTGGATGAAAGCTGTGTAGAGCTGTAGTAGCACGTTTCTGTCAGCACCGCAAGACGTATGAGCCAAACGCTTGACGACATTCATTGAGCGATAGCATCGGGCCTTTAGATCTTTTATGTACGAGGTTGAAATGTATTAACAATTAAGAATTTCTTAGTATTTCAGACTTTATATTAGAGTGGCTATTACATCATGAAATACAAACTTATCTCACCCATTCTGCTAATAATGTGTATAAGAGACACTGTGAAAGAACTGTATTGGGCTAAAGCTGAATGTTTATCCTAATTGTGCTTCCTACAACAAAAAAAAGAAATCTCTAATTTGACAATACGCACATTTTCCGATGTATGCCAACCGTTGGAGCAAATGAGTTGTGCTTCATATTTGAACATTGTATTATACTGCAAATTAAAATGTGCTAACTGTATGCTAAAATATAGTCCATGAGCAATACCGGATGTCTTTAACCCATTGGCTGCGGGAGACGTTCCGGAACGCCATGGCAATTTATAGCAATATACAGGCTTTTAAAGCCTGGGAGACGAGTGAGCGGGAGCGCGACAGACCACCTATCCTCTCTTCAGCCAGGCGGCCGAGGCACTGGGGAGTATGAGCCATACTCTCACTAGACATCCAGTGCTTCCAAAGACAAATGTAGCGCGACATTAGCGATAATCGCTCAGTATTAGTGAATGTCTATGGTAGTGCTGGGGGTGAAGCCTGCACGCTACGAAGCTCGTTCTGCTGTCATTTTGAAGCTATTTTCTTCTTGTTTTTGGCTGAATACAATTAATTTCATTCAGACGCTTGCTCATTCAGGAGTGCCTGAATGAGCCCTAATAAAGCGGAAAATGCAGCGTAAGTGTTAACATCTAAGGTGGTGAAACCTTTCTGGTGTCAGTTTGTATGTAGGGCCCATAGATGTACATCACAGCATGACATCATTTAGTACTGAGTAGCTTTGTCCTTGGAAACGTTATTCTGTGCAATTCATGCAATAATACCCCTCCTCAAGATCCCCTGCCCTCGGTCCAGAAGACAAAGAAAAGAAGTATCAGCATGCAGGTAAGCGTATGGATCCACCACTAATCCAAGCAATAGATGCAGACACCAAAGTTGCTGTACCTACAGCACATAAGAAAAACATCATCTGGTTTCTTGCTCGCATGGCCCAACCAGTGTCTCAGGGGGTGCCCAGCTGGACAGGTTTAACATCCTAGCTTGAGATAAAGTCACAGTGGTTCAAGACAGTGTGGGTATTTGCCAACTATTAATTCCCCAGCAACCCAGATGTCAACGGTAAATGAAGCCCTCAACCAGTCACTCAGCATCATGCAGTCACTTAAGTTGAATTTTATAGTCTGTGTATTTGACCAAGCACTGTATGCAAAGGCTACTGAAGTGGTATGGAAGCACCAAGAGAAATACAAGCATGTCATCCTAAGGTTGGGAGTATTGCACACCATATGCATGCTGCTTGCAATCATTAATTGGTAAGAGTTTCAATGATGCTGGTCTCAGGAACTTGTGTGTGGAGGCTGGAGTCATAGCAGATGGATCTGTTATTGCAGTTATAGAAGGCAGGAAGTACAACCGAGCTGTCAGATTGCACAAGTTGCTCTATGAAGCATTAATGCGGCAAGCATGGAAAGGCTTTCTGCAATGGTTAGAAACTCAGCACATCAAGGACCTTGTTTACTTGGTGGAAACCCTTGAAATCATGAAGCATCTCTCTGAGGAAGTTTCTCAAGCTGCAGTGGATGAGGTGGCAGAGAATGAGTCTTGTAAGCATATCTTTAGGCTGTTTGAGGTTTACTTAAATTACCTTCGACAAGATAATGGTCCACTCTCATCCTTCTGGATGTCGTACGTTGATTTGGTAGATATCATGTTTGGGCTGATTCGGGCATCAAGAGAGGGTGACTGGATGTTGCATCTTGCATCAATAAGGGGAATGATACCTTGATGCTTTGCTTATGACAGGCAGAACTATGCACGGTACCTACCCATCTACTATACGCAGATGTCTCGCCTTGCCATTGAACATCCAGATGTACATTCACAGCTCATGGAAGGAAAATTCTCAGTGCAACTCACGACCAATGTCTTTGGAAAAATTCCGGTCAACTAAACATTAGAAGAAATTGTGAACAAAGATACACAGACACCCAGTGGGACCATAGGATTTAGTCTAAAACCTGGAGCTGTCATCCGATACTACTTAACGTCAGAGTACAGCAACCCTTTTTTTAGGCAAGTGAGAGACATGATCGGCCATGAGAATACCCAGCACTCCAGTCATCCTGACCTGCAGCATACTAGAGTGATTAAAGGCGAAAGAGATGTCCAAGCTTTTGTGGAACTTATGGAAAAGAGCTGGCTGAATCCACTGAGCCATGAGGAAACTGAGCTGGTAAACATGTCCACTGGGGTAGTGGTCCCCCGGATATTGGTGTTGATCTCTTACAAGCTTATAGAGTGGGAGAAAAGGCTTATGAAAATTTTAAGCAAGAGTGTTTGGAGGCAGATCCCACTACCATCAAATTTTATGACAAAATAAAAAAATAAAAAAACAGAATCGCAAGACATTTTCCCACATCAAGAGAAACCAACCTGTTGGTAGATATCAGGAGAAGCAGGTTGTTTTGAAAGCAGACAGACACCTCTTTGGGCACATGATCCTTCTGGCCCAGAGCAAAGCCCTGCCTATCAGAGACGTTCTGGCACATCTTTTAGGATCACTTCCATGGGCCCTTGCTAACAGCGATGGTTCGTTGCGGAAGACCAACAAGGCTGCACTGGAATAAGAGCTTGAAAAGACTGTGTCGATTGCAGACATTATCACAAAGCCTTCAGCATGCATAATTGATGGAATGAGCCTTATCCACCAGTTGAATGATGATGGCAAGTCGCTTGAACAGTTGGCTGATTCTGCTTTTAACTTGGTTTTACATGAGGGTTCTGACAGCTTCAGAATTTATATATTTTTTATGTCTACAGGACTACCTCAATAAAACAATGCTGAGAGATGTAACAGAGGCTCCGATAGCAGCACAAAATAGAGGACTATTGCACCAGGCCACAAAATTATGCAGTGGAAAATATTCCTGAACAATCTTGAGAACAAGACAAGTTTGATTCAGTTCCTGGTACAACAGTGGAAGCAACCTGAAAAGAGGGAGAAGCTACAGAACAAGTCGCTATATGTAACGTGTGGAGAAGGATGTTACTTGATTACCATGGATCACGGGGATGAATTTGCAAATTTGAAGTCAACTCAAGAAGAGGCTGATACCCGCCTCTTTCTACATGCCAGCCATGCAGCAGATGAGGGATGTGCATCTGTAGTCATAACAGCAGAAGATACTGATGTGTTGTTGCTGTCTCTTTACTTCAGCAACAAGATCTCTTGTCCGATGTTTCAGAAGTCAGGAAGTTGGAACACAGAATCGAACCAGATACATAGACATCAGGAAACTTGTGACATCTCTGGGTGAATGTGTGTGCCAGGCTCTTGTAGGACTTAATGCTTTTACAGGATGTGACACCGTCAGTGCATTTGCAGGCCGTGGGAAGCTGGGAGCACTGAAGCTATTGAAGAGCAGCGACGCCTTCAAATAAGCTTTCAAGGATGTTGGGAAATAATGGGGCATCTCAGAAGAGTTATTCAATGTCATGCAGAAGTTCACAAGGAAGATGTATGGATCGTCCTCAAGTAGGGCCTACTATTCAAGTGAACGCACTGAGATACAACCTGTTCTGTGCAAAAAAAAGGAAGGTAGAATCCAGCCAGCTCCCACTTTGCAGAGATTGCCTAAACCAACATTTACAGAGAGCAATCTACCAGGCTACAGTTTGGTGGAGATCACTTGTTAGCCATCCAGTAATACCGGACCCCACAGTCTTTGGGTGGAGTGCTCACCACGATGGAAATCTCTTAACTGAGTGGATGAAGGGACTACCACCTCCTGCTGCTGTTTTAGAACTACAGTACTTGCCTGCAAATGCCAGCGTGTGTGCAAACTTCCTGACTGTGCTTGTCTAGTTAACAAGCTCAATTGCACAAGCATGTGAAGGCTTGCATCATGTACCAACCAGGGTGCTTATGAGGAAGAAGTTGAAGTGCAGCTGGACGATGAACATGATGAATACACTGATGATGAAACATGAAACATTTAGGAATATGTGTAAATACCTAGATATTATGTATTCAATACATTCCTCAGCCACTGATCATGCTGCTTAATATTAGATGTGGTATCGAGACGATAAGTATGGATAAGCTACTACTATGAATTTGGTGTCATACCAATATAGATAAACATACAGACAATTTCATAAATATTTCTAGAATTTCCATCTTCGGTGATAATGCTGTGTGAAGTTTAAGATTGAGGTCATGGCTTCCAGGATTCATTATTTAGAGATTTCTTAGTTTCTTGTAGAAAGCTCAATTAAGGTAGGCCTATACATTCAGCTATAGCCCAGTAAAGGGGCCGGGGGGGGGGGGGGGGGGGGGGGCAATTTTTTTTTCTTAACCTAAAATCAAAATTATTGCACAAATTCAAAACACATTTTTTGACTGACTGTCGCATTCATGCACCGAATGTTCGTTAGAAGTTTGGTGAAAATCCGTTGGGACGGTCTAGGAGGAGTATTCGGACAGACAGACAGACATTTCGGCCGGCATGGTACTACTATACGGGGGGGGGGGGGGGGGGGGGGGGGGGCGATACCAAACTCTGCTTACGCAGAGTTGATAATTCTCAATATTTCCTTGGACTTCAAATACTCCGGGTAGGTCACACTATTGGCATCATGGGAACCATTGCAATTGGCACAGTGGACAGGTCTCATACAGTCCAGTCTCTCATGTTGACCCCCACAGCGGGAGCAGATGATTGTAGTGCTTCGACAGAAATTCACACTGTGGTTGAATCGTTGGCACCTAGTGCAGCGCCTCGGCTTTATGATATAAGGAGAAACATTGAAGGGCCTCTCCCCATAGTGTGCCCTGTCAGGGAGTATGTCTGTATTAAAAACAAAGAGAAACATGAGCGAACTACCAAGTTGGGATACCTTATTCACCCCAAATTTGGAGAAGGCCCTGGTTAAAAGGTCTGGAGGTCTTGTCTTCATGTAAGGGGCATATATAAACCCTTTAATGGGGTTTGAGATCATCATGATGTTACGACCGGGCACTCGGGTACACTAGGGCTCTTACACAGGACTCGAGTATGGCTCGCTGCCACAACGGAAACACACGATCCCAACCCCAGAGTACTGCCAGCCGAACAAAAAACGCCACTACCCTCCAGAGTTCTATCTGCTATAACGGGGTATACAAGAACTCGGTACTAGCGTTTCACACAACAGACTAATAACAAGACGGGAGTTATCTAGTCTGGTCAACAATCAAACAAAGAAGAAAGTACTACAACACTAAAGAATAGTGTTGGCCGAAGCCGAAGTAATCCACCCTTGAACTAAGAACTTAAGAAGTCCTCCACCCTCTACTTCGGATCGGCACTATTACGTTACGTTAAACAATAGTCCTCGAGCATCAAGCAAGGAATCTTCTGATAAGTTAGATGCTTCTCGAATACTCATAAGAAGTAAGTATCGGATTTTGAACAGCAATTTAATGAATAACTCACTGGTAATTAAAGGCTTTAAATTGACATAAGAAGAATTATAAGAATAAGCAATAGGATATGGCAAACATTAAGAAGAAGTACTCCGACAATGCACTGGCAATAGCCTACTAAGATTGTGCTCGTGGGCCACTAATCTCTGAAGTAGCTAAGCGTGCCACACATGAAATCAATAGTGCTTAAACAATAATATACATAAGGAGAAGCTTCAATACTATGCTGTATCTGCTGGTCGAGCAAAGTCTAGCTGGGATATCTAAGGTTAAGAGACAATGGCTGAGCAAGCGGCTCGTAGCCTAGCGAGGTCCTTAAGACTGTGCGGCCAAATTACGGTAATTGACGGGATGCTCTCTTGAGAGATCCAGATCACTAGTATCTGGTTCTCTCCTGGCGATCCTCTCAAAGTCAAGCAAATGAGATAGCACAGTGTTGGGTGGCACAGGCAAAAGCCCTCACTCGCAACACAGTGCTAAACTCCCACGGTACACAATCAAAAAGACCACCTAGGCGTTCCACGTCTCCGTTGCAATTGTACTGGTTCAACCGCAACCTAGTACTCATAGGAAATCACAACTCAGAAACCCTATCCCAGTCTAGCATTGCCTAAACCAGCAGAAAACAGGAACATGAATAATCGCACACAGGGAAATACATATACGAGTGCAACAAACATCAATCAATCCTATTCTAGTTAACCCTTCCAAAAATAGGCTATCTAACAGGCACTTATCTCGTGAGAACTCAAGCGATAATACTTTGGCTGACTAAATCTGCACCAAAGGGGTCATTGAGGTTATAAACAGGGACGAGAAGAGAAGAAGATAGGCTGTTCAGAGAGTAGAGAAAGTTCACATCAGTCGGAAGAATATCGATAGTTGCAAGGGATATGAGAGGTCGCTTTGCCTGATGAGTTCTGAAGCATGGTGGCAAAAACCTCTCTTTTTATACTCGGCCCTCTAGCGGCATATCTCAAACTACTTAAGGACCGCCCACTGGCAATCATGACGTCATATTCTCTCAATCTGGGATTGACAAAGAACTTCCCACGCGCTGAAAGGGAGGAAGGGAGGAGGGAATTAGGCCTACCGGCCCGCGTGGCGCACTCACCGACCCCACGCCACGTAATATCCCTCCTCTCATCATTACATACAAGTCCCACACACAATACTTATATCTAATGATATAAAATAGAACTCGTTGACTTAGAAGAAAACAAAATACATAATGATAATACTTATAGTACAACGGTTCACATAAACTGAGTTAGGAAACTCTACACAGACTACAGCCAAAGTTCCTGCCCTGACGATCCTAGCGAGAGTGGGGCCTGACTGGGCGTTCTGTACAGCATGCTCATACTCGACATGCGTCACACCTCCCCCAAGATTTTACTTGCTCAACCCTGAGCTAAAATCTGATATACAGAACCCCATCAAACCCCTCACACCCAGCGACCGCATGGCACTAAAACAACGCTGAGTTTATCACTAAAACACATCTTATAAAAAAAATTCACATTTCATAACTCCTCCCAACAATAGTAAAAGACACAATATCATGCTCCCAGAGCGAGCTTACAGCAGCTCAGCCGTTTGATAGTTCGTGGACTACTCAAACCTTATAGGCTATGACAAACTTATACAATTATCTTCATCAAAAAGAAAGAGTTTTTATATGATTTTTATATTTTAATATGTTTTTTTCCGGCTGCACTATAAGGGCAGCCTATTTTCTTCTATACCAAACGCTCAACAATCCTGCTTTACGACCCAATACGCTGGGCTACAACCGCGAGCCAACAAGCACCAAGCGCAAAATACTACTCAAACCAAAGCAGGAGGCTACCCGTGTGTCAATTTACCCAGGATCATATACCCCTGAACGACCACATGCAACCTCGTTGTCACAACCGGCAATATGGCTTATGTCCAGGTTATGTACCAATAACCTTAGTGACCACCTGGTCAGCCTCATATTCCGATTGTGAAACTGGTCCAAGATCTCGAGAGGGTAATGATCTGGGTAAACTACACCGACCGGACCATAGGCTGGAACATAGATCTCGAAATGCCCCAGCGCATCATCGTCCTTTTCACTTTCATTCATCAGGCTCTGACACGTTGCTGGTGCATTCTTAAGTCCGTCAGGCACAACATTGCACTGGTAGGTACTCCCGTCCACAACAAAACCACATACCTCTTTAGCACGCTCGGACAAAGTTACAAGCAACGACCACTCACGACATTCCTTATCCCTCAGATCCTTCGTCCACACGTAATCCAGCTCTGCTTGCACCATAGGCTGTCGAGCAGGATTTATACGGCAGGGAATTAAACTGAGCCTTGCACTATCTCCAGCCTGCATGTCGGATTCTACCCCGTACCTCAGGCCTGGAGAAGCAACAAACATGCGAAAGTACTGCCATAGCCTAGTAAATAACTGCCTTGCACTGTCTCCACGAACAACATGCCTTGTGCCCTCCCACAACCCAGCCGAGACCGCAGCTTCTAACCTGTAGTCTCCCTCCTTCTCCACCTTCGTCCCTAGAACAGCCAGGTCATGAGAGGGACAATCAGTACCACCCGTGCAGTCACTCCCACAGTTCATTATAGCTAAGGCTTCCCCGCCGATACCGTACATGCGCACCCCCACATTCCTTGTGACGACATCTGCCTGCGCAGCATCACCGCTTTTAGCGACATGGCCAGATACAGTCGGTCTGTGGTAGGGCTGTTGCATTAGACTAGAGCAGCATTGGGAGGCAATGTGACGACCGGGCACTGCGATACCACAGCCGACCCTACCAATCTGCTCAATGTCCTCCTTTTGACCACCACCCTTGGCAGCCATGGGTCGACCCTGACCTGGCAACCATGCCAAGGCCTCGTCGCCCACCTTAAACCACCGAAACAACGAGGCTAACGGTCTTTTAACAGTCACATGACCTGCCTGCGGAACATCTCGCACCGCCCGAGTTGTGAGACTCAGGGGCTCGGCACGACCAGTGGGGTATGAACCGAGCTGGTGCTGGAGTGCTGCACACTGCTGCTCAGACAGGTGCTCTAGCGCTTCCACAGCCACCAGACTCGTGTCCCCCGCCCACTGCTTCGCCGAGACATGACAATCCCTACTCTCCTCCACCTGTGCCCTACTGCCCCCCTCTCCTTCTCCACCTTGGCCGCGGCAGACCAACGCAGGGACAGTAGGCTGCTCAGGTGGTTGCCTCACAAACTCCTCCAACAGGTTCACATGACATGCTTCCCCGTCCTCGTGTTTAATCTCGACAGCACCATTACCACACTTCTGAACTTCCGGATCCTCCAACTGAGCAACCCTTTTTTCTCTCTGTGTGTAACGTTGCTGCCTCTGAGTCTCTTCCGGCCCTACCTCCTCACTAGCTGTGACAGGTCCTGGGGCCTCTCCAGACTCTAACATAGGTGCTAATACTGAATCAACCAGGAGAGCCGCCGAGTCAAAACTCTTAAAACCAACTCCAGCTTTAGCCTCCTCCTGTTGATCGTTCCTCTGCTGGTCGGAAGACGGAGGACTAGGCTGTGACACTTTATCTGCCCGAGCTCGGGTGACAACACACGCCATGGGTTGTGTCTGGCACCGCTCGACCCACTCTTGCTCTTCCCTACTCACGTCGGCCGTCCTCTCGGCAACGACTAAGGGTAGAACCTCAGAAGCGGGCATTGCAAAGTCGTTGCCGAGAAGAAGGTCGACGCCCTCCACTGGCAGTTTCTCCACAATCCCAACATCCAATTCACGTGCCACACCATCCACCTCCAACTCCAACCGCACCAGCGGGTATGACCGAGTTGCATTAATACCCTGCACCACTACCACCCGAGCCGCATTTATAGGGTAGCCAGTCAAATTGTTCATCAGAGTCTGGGAAGCACCTGTATCACGCAAGACCTCTACTCCATGCTTGCGCCCCGCCCACATCACGCAACCCCGTCCTCTATGGTCGCAAAAAACATCCTGAGCAGGGTTCGAGCCTCTCAGGTGTTTCTGCATTGGCTGTGCCTCAGCCTCTGACGAACTGCCCCGGGCAAACTCAGAAGACTTCGGAGACACACCAATGTTGCAGGCCAAAGACACAGCTGCTGTAGGTGGTTTGCTAGGACAGACTCTTGCAAAGTGCCCCTTTTCATGACAAAGATAACACTCCAACTCCCCTCTGGGCTTCCCTTGGTACTGGGAAGGGCCCGGCCCCTTCTTAACTGGGACGGTGTTAGTCTTGTGGTCAGTCTTGGTATCATAGCTCTTGTACTTGTTTGCATAATGTATATCACTAACTCGGGGGGGTGGGGTGTCACGCCCCTTGTTACCTGCCTCACTACGCTGGGCAGACCCGCACCCACGAATTAATGATAGCCGGAGGTCAGCCATCTCAGCTGCCTCCTGTAGAGTTTTAGGGTTCTTTTCTTTAATAGTTAAAGTCATATCTGCACCAGTACACTTATAAAACTGCTCGAGCAGAAACAGCTCAGTCAACTGTTCGGCCGTCTCAGCTTTCTCAGAACGTGTCCAGTTAGCAAGTGCATCTTTTAAGTCCCGGGCATGTTCAAGAAAGGTCGCCTCCCTAGTCTTCGTAACACCCCGAAACTTCAATCGATATGTTTCTGGTTGCAACTCGTATGCCCGTAGGACAGCTCTCTTCAATACTGGGTAGTCAATGCAAGACTCTAAAGGCAGTGCATCATAAGCCTTCAGACCCTTACCCCGTAAGTCTTGAGGAGACCAGAGCTGCCCACTTCTCTTCAGGCCAATTATGCTCCCTACACTTCTTCTCAAAACGATTAAAAAATTCTGTGACTTCAGTTTCACTAAATGCCGGCACCAACTTGACTAAGTGGGACAAGGACTGTTCTCTTACTTGGCCCTCACGGCCCATCCGAATCCCTGTCGACTCTGCACGAGTCTTATCTAAATCTATTTGAGCACAATATTTCTCTGAGTCGTACCTAAGCTCAGCCTCGTGCCTCCTAATCTCAGCCTCAATCTCCTTCTCCTGCTTCCTAGACTCAATCTCCTGCTTCCTAGTCTCATCCTCCCGCCTCCTGGTCTCATTCTCCATTTTAGCAAGCTCGAGTTTAAATATCATCTCAGGAGACAGGCCGGAAGAGGGAGCTGCCACTACTGAAGGAGGGGGGGCAAGAACTGGGGAACCACCATACGCACCGCCCGAGGGCACTCCAATCTTCCAATGCTCATCCCTCTGTGGGAGAGTGCTAACCTCCGGCAACTGAGTGGACGGCACTGTGGGAGTCGAGTGAGAGGGGATCTGGGGAGGAACCCCCCCAAACGCCCTCTCCTCCGAAACCCCATGTCGCCCACGCAACACCCAGGAAATCAGCTCCCCCTTGGACATCCCTCCTACATTGGATAGACCCAAAACCTTGGCTATCAGGTGCAAGCCATAAACATTCACCCCAGTCAGCCTCTCCTCCGTCACATGGTACTGCTTACTCACAAAAAGTCTAGCATCCTCCTCACTAGTTACTAACGGCACCTCCTCACTTAGCATCTCTCGCTCCTCGTCAGTACTAGGGCCCGACATACTGAAGTTCACCAAAAAATTCTCGAGACAAAAGTGTTAAACTCCCTTATGCAAGCACTAATTACTAAATTAACTGGAGTCTCTTAAATGCTCTCCTAATTGCCTTACAAAAAAAAAATATTCTTCAATATGTACGCTAAAGTACCAACAAACAAATGTTGTACAACTCTGCAAAAAATTATACTGTTCACAAAATCCTAAGCAAGGTCGCCATTTGTTACGACCGGGCACTCGGGTACACTAGGGCTCTTACACAGGACTCGAGTATGGCTCGCTGCCACAACGGAAACACACGATCCCAACCCCAGAGTACTGCCAGCCGAACAAAAAACGCCACTACCCTCCAGAGTTCTATCTGCTATAACGGGGTATACAAGAACTCGGTACTAGCGTTTCACACAACAGACTAATAACAAGACGGGAGTTATCTAGTCTGGTCAACAATCAAACAAAGAAGAAAGTACTACAACACTAAAGAATAGTGTTGGCCGAAGCCGAAGTAATCCACCCTTGAACTAAGAACTTAAGAAGTCCTCCACCCTCTACTTCGGATCGGCACTATTACGTTACGTTAAACAATAGTCCTCGAGCATCAAGCAAGGAATCTTCTGATAAGTTAGATGCTTCTCGAATACTCATAAGAAGTAAGTATCGGATTTTGAACAGCAATTTAATGAATAACTCACTGGTAATTAAAGGCTTTAAATTGACATAAGAAGAATTATAAGAATAAGCAATAGGATATGGCAAACATTAAGAAGAAGTACTCCGACAATGCACTGGCAATAGCCTACTAAGATTGTGCTCGTGGGCCACTAATCTCTGAAGTAGCTAAGCGTGCCACACATGAAATCAATAGTGCTTAAACAATAATATACATAAGGAGAAGCTTCAATACTATGCTGTATCTGCTGGTCGAGCAAAGTCTAGCTGGGATATCTAAGGTTAAGAGACAATGGCTGAGCAAGCGGCTCGTAGCCTAGCGAGGTCCTTAAGACTGTGCGGCCAAATTACGGTAATTGACGGGATGCTCTCTTGAGAGATCCAGATCACTAGTATCTGGTTCTCTCCTGGCGATCCTCTCAAAGTCAAGCAAATGAGATAGCACAGTGTTGGGTGGCACAGGCAAAAGCCCTCACTCGCAACACAGTGCTAAACTCCCACGGTACACAATCAAAAAGACCACCTAGGCGTTCCACGTCTCCGTTGCAATTGTACTGGTTCAACCGCAACCTAGTACTCATAGGAAATCACAACTCAGAAACCCTATCCCAGTCTAGCATTGCCTAAACCAGCAGAAAACAGGAACATGAATAATCGCACACAGGGAAATACATATACGAGTGCAACAAACATCAATCAATCCTATTCTAGTTAACCCTTCCAAAAATAGGCTATCTAACAGGCACTTATCTCGTGAGAACTCAAGCGATAATACTTTGGCTGACTAAATCTGCACCAAAGGGGTCATTGAGGTTATAAACAGGGACGAGAAGAGAAGAAGATAGGCTGTTCAGAGAGTAGAGAAAGTTCACATCAGTCGGAAGAATATCGATAGTTGCAAGGGATATGAGAGGTCGCTTTGCCTGATGAGTTCTGAAGCATGGTGGCAAAAACCTCTCTTTTTATACTCGGCCCTCTAGCGGCATATCTCAAACTACTTAAGGACCGCCCACTGGCAATCATGACGTCATATTCTCTCAATCTGGGATTGACAAAGAACTTCCCACGCGCTGAAAGGGAGGAAGGGAGGAGGGAATTAGGCCTACCGGCCCGCGTGGCGCACTCACCGACCCCACGCCACGTAATATCCCTCCTCTCATCATTACATACAAGTCCCACACACAATACTTATATCTAATGATATAAAATAGAACTCGTTGACTTAGAAGAAAACAAAATACATAATGATAATACTTATAGTACAACGGTTCACATAAACTGAGTTAGGAAACTCTACACAGACTACAGCCAAAGTTCCTGCCCTGACGATCCTAGCGAGAGTGGGGCCTGACTGGGCGTTCTGTACAGCATGCTCATACTCGACATGCGTCACAATGAGGAATACTATGGGCCACAGCAACACCCAGCAGGTCCTCTATAGCCATGATTTGTAAGCGGTGCTCATTAGAATGTGCCCTGATGACAACATCCTTACCTTGGGTAAAGAGTTGGGTTTCATTTAGGGACCACTTTTCAGTATAACGTCCTAATTGAGCAGGAAGGAGTCCAAGTCCTTGAAACTACCAACCATGGGTGATAATAATAATAATAATAATAATGATAATGTCTTTGAAATAAACTTCTTCTTGCCCTTGGAGTGCAAGGGGCCTGGTGGCTTGGAAATATCAACATTGACCAATGGGGTCGGCCCCGTGGAAGGACCAGGAGCACTGTCCACCACTGGTGCAGATGTAACGGAGGTACTTGAAGTGGAGACTTTCTGAGTGGGGACATCATCGCCTAGAGCCATTGATTGAGTGGCTGAGGCCAACTCACTCATACTCCTATCTGATAAAGGGGGCGGGGTAGTGACAGGACCCTGGGAACTGGACCCAGCAGTAATGGGGACTGGTAAATAAGGCGTTAACGTCACAACAGTAGAAGGACCTGGGGCAGCCATCAGAGCAGCAGCCATAGGTTGTGAGGGGTCCGAGGGTGAGCCGGACTGGACATCGAAAAGGACAGGCCGAGGAACAGAATGATCAGAGAGAGCCGAGAGAACGCTAGAGTCGTCAACCGTAAGGGGCAAGTTAGTCGCCATAGCACGAAAAGTAAATTTCATTCCAGCTGCTCCCACACCCACCACGGAGCCACATTTAGGGGACTACAAAAGCAACCCCAGGGATAAAGGTTGTCATCAGGGTGCCTCCGTTCGTCAAGTTTGGCACAACACCCAGTCCCCAGCTTGGCGTAAAGGGGCCACAAATGTGACCCCAGTTTGACGGGAGTAAGTAGGAGCCACCCACAAACACCCTCAAATAAAGCTAAAGATTAGTCAAAACAAAAAAACATAAACAGGCCAGGTCATCAACATGAAGACAGGGCACAGAAGTACGACATCACTGGAAGGTCCCTCTCTTACCAGTGATGAAGTGGGAGCACTTGGCCCACGAGGCCGATGGAACACTAACCCTAGAGAGGCAGGCTAAATATGTGAGACCACCGGCCTACGCATCAAGCCCCGCCATCACGGCAAGGTGGCACCCCACCGGCGGAGTGTTTATTTCAAAGGTGAATATATACTATATATATATATATATATATATATATATATATATATATGTATATATACATATATATATATATATATATACCGGTATATATTGTTATTACAGTATAATGTAAAACTTGCAAAATAAACAAACCAAAACTGGGACGACACAAGATTAACGCAAAGTTTTCAAAATAACATAAGACAATCTGATTGCAATTTCCAACTTAGGAATCAGCGTTTATCATCAACTTAGGTACATCTCCACTGGGTGAGGACTGGCCTTAATTCTCTTAATAAGCCAGAATAAAATGAAAGAAAGTGACCTGAAATATTGAAAGTATCCAGACCATACACAATAATAGCTGCTGGATGGGGTTGGCTGTTATAAGATGATAGCATCTACAGGGAAAATACGTGTTATATACATGTGGCAGAATGATTGTCCCTTAAGGGGGGGGGGGGGGTCAACTGCCTTTTTTATCTCCTTTTAAATTTTTCTCTTTCTCTGGCTTGTATCCATTCGGCTCCATTCAGCCTGCTGTTTTAAGACGTTTATCCCCATCCAGGTGGCGGTCTCTTCCTGGCGAGCGATAGCGAGCCAGAATTATATGGAGAAATCCGGCTTTGCCGGAGAAATTTTTCTATCGAAAAATGTACAAATTTAGCCTGCTGTCAGAAACATTGTAAATAATATGCTGGCTCGCTTCCGCTCGCCAGGAAAAAAAAAAACACCTGGATGGGGATAAACGTCTTAAAACAGCATGGGGCGAATGGATGCAACTCAGAGAGAGAGGGAGAGAGAGAGGAAAAACCGAGGTGAGCTCCCTCAACCCATTCAGTACCGGTCACGTCCTCTTCATTATATTCTGGCAACTATTAGACGGTTGTATTCAGCTTAGGAAGGATGGCTACCCGTTAAAAGATTACAGACTATCTCAATCAATCCTTTTAGCTACCATATATCCTTCCTAAGCTTCATAAAATCGTCTAAATGCAGCTGAAAAAAACTAAACAAAAAGACGTCGCTGGTACTGTATGGGTTAACTTACGGCATCCACTAGTATCCAAGACCCAGACAATAGTTTATGGATGTTATTAGCTGTTTATAGTCTTACATTTGGAATCCCATTACGCCATCAGACAGTACACTAGGACCATACGGCTGGGAAAGTGTAGATGCAGCTACAGGGAAGAGAAACATAGTGTCATATGCATGTGGCAGAGCAATTGCCGACTTGCGAGTTTCGTATGGTCGTAGTACATTTATAAATACATAAAACCCAAATCAACATACCATTTATCCATCAGAAATGTACGGTACATTAATATTGCATTTCTGTTTAATATCGGTGTTCACGGCTCCAACTTCCTTATGTCTGAAAACTCGCAAGTGGTCAATTGTCCCTTAACCCATTCAGTACCGGTGAC
Source organism: Lithodes maja (assembly GCA_037953745.1). Classification (NCBI taxonomy): domain Eukaryota; kingdom Metazoa; phylum Arthropoda; class Malacostraca; order Decapoda; family Lithodidae; genus Lithodes; species Lithodes maja. Next base: position 3,521 of record JBAKBP010017156.1, on the reverse strand, counting down.
GTCCTTTTCATTATATTCTGGCAACTATTAGACGGTTTTATTCAGCTTAGGAAGGACCTCAAACCATTAAAAGGCCACAAACTACCTCACTTAATCCTTTAAGCTACCATAGTTCCTTCCTAAATTGCATAAAATCGTCTGAATATAGCTAGAAAATGAAAAAGACTTCGCCGGGACAGAAGGGTTATTACTTCTAGACAATTTCCCTAACAAATATAATATATGGCTTGCCTATTTCCCCTTACTTCCAGACAGTTAGCCTACACTGCCAGCACGAATATAATTTTTTGTTTTATTAATTTCACCACACCACCAATCACCTCTAATGAATGCATATATGTGATCCACCAGGATTCAAACCCGGGTTATCACACACAGATTTTTAGACACCTTAACCATTACACCACCAAGACGTAAGAAAAAGAAGGAAATGAAATATAGATATAAGGAGTTACAGTTCATATAACACAGATGAATGGTATGCTTTGAAAAGCATATTCGTTCTTTCTCCTCTTCCATTTCCAAAAAAATTGGTCTGCTTCGCAAGGTTTATAAAACATTTGCTTGTGACGCCACAGTTATCAAGTCTTTTTATGCTTTTATTTTGCCACATTTCGAGTACTGCTCACCTGTCTGGTTGTCAGCAGCTGACTGCCATCTCAAGTTGCTTGACAGGTCGCTAAATTCCATCAGTTTTATTCTACCTAATTTGTCTCTTGATCTGTGTCATCGACGTAAAGTTGGTGCCCTTAGTCTTTTATTTAAAGTTTTTAACAACCCTCAGCATCCCTTACATGGGGTTCTGCCTGGGCCCTATGTCCGGGCTCGTGCAACTAGATTCACAAGCAATCTTAATTATCTTGCCATGAGCCGTGTTAATTTTTCTACTACACAGTTTTCACGGTGTTTTGTGCCGGCCATGGTTGACTTGTGGAATAAGTTGCCAAATGAGCTAGTCAATTCAGCTAATATCTCCATTTTTAAGTCTAGAGTTAATGCTTTTTTGCAGCATTAATTCTAATTTTTAAACTTATTTTATTCTATTTTATTGTATTATATTTAAGCTTGATATCCTCCACTGCATAATATGTTATCTGTGTTTAATATGTGTATATGTACAGTACAGTATACAGTGTATGTTTTTATTTTTTCCTAAGTTGCCATAGTCTCTCTCCAGTGCCTCCGGGTGTTTGTGTGGATTGATCTTGATGGTGTTTCTGCACCCTGGTTGGAGACTTCGGCATCTCATATAATAATAATAATAATAGTAATAATAATAATATAGTTATGTGTGTTGCAATACTTATATATTCTGTAAATTCAGCCTTCAGAACAATTAAGGGTCTGGGAACTTTGCTGTTGGCACTTTCGCTCGTGTGTGTGCGTATGAATGGGAGTTGCAGGGTAAATTAGTTTGGAACAGTGCGAAAAACGGAATTTAAAGGTAAATGCGGGGAAGAGCAAGGTTATGGTCTTCGAAAGGGGTGAAGTCACAGAGTGTGAGGTGAAGTTGAACGGCCAGGCTATGGAGATTGTCAGCTCTTTTAAGTATCTGAGCAGTGTGGTTGAGTAAAGATGGAACTATGGATGAAGAAGTGCGGGAGAGGGTGCAACAGGGGAAGAGGGTTGTAGGAACGTTGAAAGCAGTAACACTAACAAGAAATAGAGTGGTCAGTATGGAAGTAAAGAAGTCCTTGCATGACAGTGTGGTAATCCCGACACTAACTTACGGAAGCGAAGCATGGACGTTCGGGAAGAGACTCAGACCAAGAGTGAGAGCGGTGGAAATGAGTTACTTGAGAAGTGCGTGCGGATTTACATGGAGGGATAGACAGACGAATGAGGAAGTAAGAAGGAGGTGTGGTGTGGAGGTAGATGTGCTGGAAAGTGTGAAAAGGAACAACTTGAGATGGTTCGGCCAGATGGAACGTATGAAAAGCGAGAGATTGACTAAGAGGGTGTACGAGAGCGAGGTGGAAGGACAGAGAGGGAGAGGTGGAAGGATGGAGTGAGGAAGTATATGAATGAAAGCGGTGCTGGTTGGGAGGAGGGGCATCGACTGACTAGGGACAGAGGTGCATGAGGGCAGTTCGTTTGTGGCCACCCCTTACGGGGATCACGCGTCAGGCAATAGATAGGTAGATAGATAGATAGTGTGCGTATGTGTGACTATTCCGTAATCACCATTCATTTAACCCTCTTGCTTACCTATTGAATGATAGTGGGGAATTAAGAAGCAGGCTTCTTGTGTGAACCCCACCTCCATAGACTGGTCAGCCAATATTAAATAGGTTATGTTATTCTGTTTGTCGTATCTGGCTTTAAAAGTGACAATCGTTGGCGCTGTAACCACACTCTCTGGGAGTGCGTTCCACTCGTCGATGACTCTGATTGAGAACCAATTCCCCTTCAGTGTCGTTCTCCAGTGGTCTGGTTTGGAGAGTTTCAGCGAGTGGCCCCGTAGGTGGTTGTTATTTTTCTGGAAAAACCTGGTGTATGGTATGTCCTCAAAGCCGTGTAGAAGTTTGTATGTTTCTATCATGTCCCCTCGTTTTCTGCGGTCACTTAGTGTCTGGAGGCCAAGATGCTTACACCTTTCTTCGTAGGGTAATTCTTCTAGGTTTGGGACCATCTTGGTTGCTCTTCGCTGCACCCTCTCAATAGTCTGTATGTCCTTGATTAGGTAGGGTGACCAACATTGGACACCAAAATCGAGGATCGGGCGCACCAGTGACACATAGAGTGGTACAAGGATTTCTTTGTCCAATATGGAGAAGTTCCTCTTAATTATGCCCAAATGACTATTTGCTTGTGCAGCGATTTTAGCGACATGTGCTGAGGATTTTAGGTATGAGGATATAATAACGCCCAAGTCTTTTTCATTTGAAGATTTCTGGAGTGTTGTCCCGCGTAGCTGGTAGTCCTCTTTCGGGTTATTATGCCCAATGTGCATAGTCTTGCATTTGTCTGCGTTAAATGTTAGGAGCCATTTCCTGCTCCACTCGTTCAATCTCTCCATGTCTCTCCGAAGGGTCTCGACGTCTGCGTCTGTCCTGATGGTTTTGTATATCTTTGCGTCGTCTGCAAAAAGACTAGTTGCTGATTCGAGGTTGGTAACAAGGTCATTAATATAAATCAAGAAGATAATTGGGCCCAGCACTGATTCTTGAAGAACTCCACTCATCACCGGCAGCCAATCCGACGGGGAATTCCTTATGGTAACCCTGTGGAACCTATCTGAAAGAAATGCCTTGATCCACTTCAGGATATTTCCACCTATTCCCATTGCCTCCAGTTTGGTGTGCAGTCTCTGGTGGGGAACCCGATCGAAGGCCTTTTCACAGTCCAGATTGTTTATATCCACACAGTTACCACTGTCAATATCATTTACTAGGTCGTCGATGTAGCACAACATGTTTGTGAGGCAGCTCCTGTTGCTCCTAAATCCGTGTTGTGCGACGCTGATGAGATTGTTCTCAGCAAGGTGTCCCACGATGACTTGTCGTACGATACCCTCCAAG
>JBAKBP010017155.1:0-49548 GCA_037953745.1 Lithodes maja | reverse complement strand
CCACATAAATTGATGAAACTCACGTTGAGGATTTTGTGGGAGCACCCGGTTCTGGCCATAGTAATATTAGCAGTAACACTACCTGCATACTAAAAAAAGCGCTTACATAATGCAGAAAGATAAAGTGTTCCTACTTAAAGTATAATATATGTATGTGTGCATTTCAAAGTGTTAGGAGTTTTTAGCAATATCTACTATTTTTAAACAATATTTGAAGACGTCCGTCGACGCTATCGCCGACGAGTAGTTTAACCTCGCACCTCACCGTTTTCTGTTGACCCATTTTCTTACGATGTGCAATTTTGGGTTTGTTTGTCACTCTCCCGCAGTAATATTTAGTTATTTGACGTCTTCTACATCATCTTTAGGAGCAATGGGGGTCTGGGGGCGGCAGCCCCCAAGTTAGTTATGGTTGTCAGGTAAGGTAGTAACACTATTGTCGTCGGAGGAGGAAGCGGGTGCTTACCTAATCGTAATTAGTGGGGGAGTATGAAGAAGCCTTCTTGTATAGACCCACACCTCTAATATTTAGTTATTTCAAGTTAAAGCCTCCCAAAATTGGAGGTGGGTTTGTTTACGTTCCGCTGCAAGTGCAGCCTAGCCGAGTCGCATAATCAATGGTAGCATTAACCTAACCTGAGAGTTGCCGCCACTATACCCCTGCTGCTGTCCGCACATCAGTAGTAGGGCTTTTTAAATAACATAAGACTAAAACAAAACTAATTTCCAGTAATAATCATTATTATAGAAAGATTATAAACCTAAAAAAATAACAAATCCAAAAAAATAAAGAATTAAATAAAAATTGCTGTGGTCCGTTTCCTTAACACTTTGGCTGCGGCCATATTTCCGCCATATTAGAGCTCATTCAGGCACTCCTGAATGATTATGCAAGTGTCTGAATGAAATTAAATGTACCGGTATTCAGCCAAAAACTAGAAGAAAATAGCTTCAAAATGTTATTTTAACTGCTAAAAACTTCCCACGCATCTCTAAATGTACTGTTGTTTCCAATCTGTAGACTGGCGTTGAGTAGAGCTCTCTAAGTCAACTGGTTCAGTAGTAATGACGATTTCCGTGGGCGTGGAGCGCATTTTTCCGCGATTATAGCAATATGACAAACTTTTCAAGACTAAATCTGTTTTAGCAGACCACAAAACAACAAAGCTCCGACGTCTGCTTGCTTTTGGAAGTGCGCGCGTCGCCTCCGACAGGCTTTGTTTACATACGTCGGACGCGCGGATTTCAAAACAAGCTTAAAGGCTTTCAATCTTATGGATTTTAAAATGCTGCCCGGGCGGGAAGGGCTAAAAACGATAATTATTTAGAAAAGGCTCGCCGCCTTATTATAAATAATTTATTAGGGACAATGCAGGTCTATGGAATCCTTATACTGTACTCATGTATAATCCACTGTGGGTGGATGGGACTCGTTAGCCTTGGTCGGCAACTCATCTAGGGGAGACAACCTTATACAAATCCGGGTGGATGGGACTCGTCAGCCTTGGTTGGCAACCTGTCTAGGGGAGTAAACCTGATACAAATCCGTACTGCTTACCTAAGGGTAAGGCAGGTTAGTGGATGGATTAGCCGGACACCACTGTAGAAAAATAGTGCTAACAAGATACACAGAGGGCCTCGGAGTCGGACGGATCCTGAATTGAGTGGTCAATCCTGTAAGTCCTTCACTAAACTGGCTCGGGTTGTCCCTCTCACAGGGAATAGGTCCGCTTGGGGGCATTCTGTGTATGGCCACCCTCGTAAGGGGAGTAAGGCGTCTGGCAATAGATAGATAGATAGAAGAAGAATTTTGATCATATTTATATAAACCGATATTAGTGGAAAAAAGGGCAAGAATGTAGTTACCGGGTGTACCGCCCACCTTGTTTACACTATGCGGATGCCTTTGGATATAGAAATACATTAGCCTAACCAAACAGCCTAACCTAACCTAACCTAGTATTCATGCAGTAATGACAGGGGCAAACAGCAGAAAATATAGTGTCGAAATAGATGGGAACGTAAGTGCGAGCGCACAACATGACAACCGTACACCTGGAAACTACATCCTTCCCAAAACTATTAAAACCTTGAAATGCACCTACAAATAAACCATTCTTTAAATAGGATGGGTTACTCTTTCTGTATTTTGCAAGCGTTTCGTTTAATAGGTGTGGAGTGTTACTGCTGCTATTACTGTTATGGGTAGCCTAGCCTATCAAGGAATTTTCTTAGGTGTTAAATTTTCACATAGCCTAGCCCTAGCCTAGATATTTAAAAAATACCATAGATTTTCATGGAGAGCTTAGCCTATTATAAAGATAAATAAAATATTCGTAAGTAGGCTAAGTTATTTTACAAGATCCAGCATTATTGTTGGTGTCAAATTAAACTGTCTCTGGTGTCACTACTGTTTCGGCTAACTGCTTCCACATCACTTCCATTTATCCATGGTGCCTTCATCACTGTCATCATTATGCCTTTCACCACTTTTAGGATAGTATGTGGGATCGACAGCATCGCTGCCATCATAGTGAGTAATATGAGTAAGAATAATTGTCAAGATAGGATAAATTGCCGTACTGGTACATCAGATAGGAATAGAAAATTTCAGTCACAGGATTTTAATTGTACTGCTAGTAGAAATATTGAAGGTGTAACAGAAGATGGGAATTCAGTTAGAAATAAAGGTAAATCCGATACCAGTAAAATAAATTCATTGCGATTATATTATACAAACTGTAGGAGTTTATGTAACAAAATGGATGCACTTAAAGCACTTGTTAGCAACGAAAATATAGACATTATAGCACTGACTGAAACATGGATTAATACAGAATCAAGATTTTTTTTACCAGAATTCCATATACCAGGATATAGTTTGTTTAAACGCGACCGAACAAGTAGGAGGGGCGGCGGAATAGCAGTGTTTGTCAGGAGTTCTTTAAAAAGCTGTATTAAATCAGGTATTAGACTAAATACGGATAACGAAAGTGTTTGGGTAGAGGTTAGCGTAGGTAGTGAGACCAAAATTATTGGAGTTATTTATAGACCACCAAATATGAGTAGAAACGAAGGTACAGCTTTATGGCAGGAAGTGAAAATAGCATCAAGGTTTAGCAATGTGTGTATTATGGGGGTTTTTAATTTTCCGAATATTGATTGGCAGCATCAAATCGGCGACTCAGATTCAAAAGAGTTTATTGAGGCGGTACAGGATAGTTTTTTATTTCAATTCATAGACTCGCCTACTAGAGGTAATAATATCCTCGATTTAGTTCTCAGTAATAATGAACAAATGATAAATAATGTAGAGATAGGAGACCAACTAGGAAATAGTGATCATAAATCAATTTATTTTAACATACAATGGACAGGAAAGGCTAAAGAGAATACGACACTTATCCCAGATTTCAGAAAAGCCAATTATAAAGGAAATCAAGCAACAACAGATCTAGTGACCCTTCTAGGCTGCTTGTCCTCCAAAACACTGAGGATCAAGTGTCCAAACAGTGGTTTAGAGTGGGTAAGGGAACATTGGAAAGGGAACTACTGCCCTGCCACTAACGTGGCAGGACTAGGAAGTTAGTAGGGGACATATGGGTTAGTAACTGAGGGGAGGATAAAGTTATTCATTTACAAACGCAGTCAGTCGCGGGTTTGATGCGAGATATTTGTCTAGGCGGAATTTAAATGAATCAACGGTGCTGCAGTCTATAACGTTTCGGGGAAGCCCATTCCACAAGTTGACAACTCGATTGAAGAAGAAATTCTTAGATTCGTGCGAGTTAAAAGATTTACCAATAATTTTGCAACCGTTTCCCCGTGTGTAATTAGATTGGTCGATAGTGAAGTACTTACTACAGTTCATATTGTCGATGCCTTTGATGATTTTGAACACTTGAATTAAGTCGCCTCTTAATCTGCGCTGGGTTAAAGGAAATAGATTTAATTCTCTAAGACGCTCTTCGTATGGTTTGTTCTTTAGGCTAGGTATCATTTTGGTAACTCTACGTTGAACTCGTTCTAGCTTGTTTATATCTTTTTGGTAATAAGGGCACCAGGATTGAACGCAGTATTCCAGAAGAGGGCGGACTAAGGAATTGTAAAGGGTTAGGATAACTTCTTTGGATTTATGCTCAAATGACCTGCCTATAAAGCCAATTATTTTGTTTGCCTTCTTAACAACTTCTGAACATTGTTGACTCGGTTTTAGGTTACTCGATATTGTTACTCCCAGATCAGTTTCTCTGTTTACATTCTTAAGCTGAGTGCCATTCATCGAATAGTTTGCTTTCTCATTTAGGTATCCGACATGTAGTACTTTACATTTATCCGCATTGAAACTCATTTGCCAAATTTGGGCCCAACATGACAATTTATCTAGATTGTGTTGCATATCGTCAACTTGTTCTTTTGAGAGTACGCTATTTGCAATTTTTGTATCGTCAGCAAATTTTGAGATTGTGCAGGTGAGACCCTCATCTATGTCGTTGATGTAAATTAGAAAGAGAATTGGTCCTAGTACCGATCCCTGGGGTACCCCGCTACTTACATTGGTCCATTTAGATGCCTTACCGTTTATGACTACTCTTTGCTTTCTGTTGTTGAGCCAATTTTCTATCCATTTCAACACACCGTCTTGTATTCCATGCGCTTTTAGTTTTAGCAGTAAACGTTTGTGGGGAACTTTGTCAAAGGCCTTTTGAAAATCAAGGTATATAATATCTACAGCTTTACTCTCATCGTAGAGGTTGAGGATATCGTGGAAGAAGTCTAAGAGGTTTGTTAAACAGGAACGTTTTTTACGAAAGCCGTGTTGAGTATCTTTAAGTATGTTATTTTCCTCTAAGTGATTTACGAGTCTGTCTCGTATGACCGTTTCTAGCATTTTACATACAACTGAGGTTAAGCTAATTGGACGATAGTTACTGGGTAGAGATTTGCTGCCTTTTTTGAATATCGGTGTTACGTTGGCTAGCTTCCACTGATCAGGCATAGTTCCAGACTGCAAGGATTTATTGAATAGTAATGTCAGTGGTTTGGAGAGCTCATTCTTAGCTTCCTTTAGAACTCTAGGCGAGATTGTATCAGGTCCTGGCGTTTTATTTACTTTGAGTTTATCTAAACAATTCAATACTTCTCTCTCTGTAACGGTGATATTGCTTAGAACATCTGAATTATCAATCTGAATCGGCGATGGTGTAGGGATATCACTGAGGTCTTCGGTTGTAAAAACTGATGCAAAGAAGGTATTGAGGGCATTACTCATTTGTACTTCGTCTTTGGTGTATTCTCCTTTTTCATCGACTAACGGTCCAACAGTTGAAGTAACTACTTTTTTCTTTCTGATATAACTATAGAATTCTTTCGGGTTTGTTTTACTTTGATTCGCAATATGTAACTCTAAGGTCTTTTTACTTTGCTTAATTAACTTTTTGGCTTTGCGTCGTAGCTCTACAAATTTCACCCGTTCTTCGTCATTTTGTGAGGATTTTAATCTATCATTAGCAAATTTTTTAGCAAGCAGGCAGTTTGAAATATCTTTATTCCACCATTTGGGCTTATTATTATGGCCTGGACGCCGTATTTTCGATGGTATGCAGTCTTGCACTGCTTTTAGGTAAGTGGTTTCGAATAACTTCCAAGATGTATTTATGTCGTTACTGTTAATTAAAAAGCTCCAGTCAGTTTCTTTAAACATAGCTCTAAGTTTATGGAAGTTTGCTTTCTTGAAATTAGGGACTTTTTCGATGCTACTATTTGGTTCGTTACTAGTAAACTTTAAAGTGAAAGTTATCGTACGATGGTCGCTGTTACTGAATTCATCACCAACATTCAAATTCTCTATCAATTCTTCTTTTGTTGCAAGTACAATGTCAAGAACGTTATTACCACGGGTCGGCGTTCGAACAAATTGATAAAGCGAACTCTCTTGCAAGTTCGTATACAAGTCATGTCCGGAGTGTGAAGTAAGAGTATCGCCCCACTTGGTCACAGGTAAATTAAAGTCGCCAAAAATTACGGTATCTTGTGAGTTACTTACATCTGCAATTTGTTCGTAAATTTCTCGGTCAGTTTGCACTGATTGAGCTGGAGGTCTGTATATTAACGCAAGTATTATTTTTGTACCTTTATTATTCTTTATTAGCACAAAAGATGTGTCGACGTTCACAATTTGAGGTTTTGACACGAGGGTCGGGTTAAGACTTTCTTTGATATAAAATAAAACGCCACCTCCATTTTTATTTATTCGGCTGTTCTCAAACATTACATAACCGGGAAGTGAATACTCTGCTAAAAAGTCTCTATCTTCTGTATTGAGCCAAGATTCTGTTATGCCAATCACATCATAATTTTCTGTAAACACTAGTTCCTCTAAATCTGAAAATTTATTGCGTATGCTACGAGCGTTTGCATAGAAAACCTTTAAAGTTGCGGTTTTAGAACTCGCATTACGTTCTTTCATCGAATTTTTGGTTCTGGTCGGATCTACATTTACATTCATGGCTGTCCTCGGTCCTCGGTCGTTATCCCTGACGGTTTTGAATTTGGGTCGTGTTGGTGGAGATTTATCCAAATTCGCGGTTCTTGACGGATTAGTATTTAATTCCTTTGTAGGTTGCCGTCCTCGCTGTCTTCGGTCCTCCTTCCTGGTTGTCCTGTGCTGAGTCGATTTCTTCTCCGAAAATCCTTCACCGCATCGTTGAGAAGACGCCCAAAACGTGCTGCTCCCACCTGGTTCAGATGAACTCCATCGTCCGAAAACAAATAGTCATCGTAGTAGAAATTGTCCCAGGTGTCGACGAATCCCACGTTCTCCTTCCTGCAGAGGTTTGCTAGACAACGATTTGTGCTGGTGGCTATGTTGTAAAATCGGCTCTCTACACCGAGCCGGGGGACGATTCCTGAGACGATGATCCTTGATGACTTCTCCTTAAACGACTTGATCAGCTGCTGGTACTTTAAAAGCAAATCTTCCGACCGGGTTCGCTGCACATCGTTGGATCCAACGTGGATGACGTACATTGTATTAGCAGGGGCCAGCTTTGATACTTCGTCAACTGCTGCAACTACGTCATCCACACCACCACCAGGGATACAAAAACGCTTCCTGGTCTTAGGTGCCCTGGCGCAAAACTCTGTGAGCTGACCACGTATCATCGAGTCTCCCACGAGCCGGACTTCTTCTATTTCCTCTTCGTCATCTGAGTCTGCGAGTATCTGGAAACGGTTTTGACACTCGTTAATCGGTATGTGTTTCCTGGTCTTGGGGCAAACGTTGTTCCTCACGACACGGAAGTTGTCTTGAGGGGGAAGAGAGTCACTATTTGTATCTTGAGTATCGGATACATCAGCTGAAGTGGCTACTGTAGGCGTTGAATTGTTGGCAGTTGACGTTGGGGCGTTGGTGGCTGCTGGAGTTGTGGTGACAATTGAAGTTTGTGGTACTCCAACGTTGAGTGTTACAAACTCTTGGAGTGATTCCAGCTTCATGGTGAGGACGTTGATCTTGTTGTAGGCTTCGTCTAATTTCACTGTAAAATTCTCTCGTTGCTGGCAGAGCCGGCAGTCTTGAAGATCGATAGTAGCAAACATGGACTCACCAAACCTACCGGCGCAGTTCGCACAAGCGCGAGGCATGGTGACAGTCACTTTCTTCAGATCACTTCACTCACTTAAAAAACAATTCACTCACTTTAAAACACTTCACTCACTTTAAAAACACTTCAATCACTTCAACCGAAAACAAATATGCTGAAATACGCAGAAATAGGTTATCAGGGGTGATAGCCTAACCGAAAACAAAAATGTTGAGATACGCAGAATTAGGCTTCCAGGGGCGATAGCCTAACCAAAAGTTTTTTTTTTAAATTGAAATACGCAATAATAGGCTACCAGCGTTGAATAGCCTAACCGAAAATAATAAAATTGAAATTCGCAGAAATAGGCTACCAGGTGTGATAACCTAACCTTAAACAAATATATGTATAACAGAATATGTAACTAAATATACAATTCACCAAATAGAGATTATATAAAAATAAAGTGTGACTGCACACAAGGGGTTAATATACTGTGTCAACAGATGGCCCTGGTGTCGCTGTAGCCTAGTAAAGCAGTAGCCTACTCTTTTTAGATAAAAAAAGTGTATCAGTCAAAGGTTATTACAAGATCGTGCAAGCAACAACTAAAATTACAGATATATACTGTATAGCTACAGTAGGATACTAAATACAATATCTACAAGAGTTAATAATAAAACAGATTGGCTGGCTATAGGCTAGGCTAGGTTTGGGTTAGGTCAAAAGCTTGGCAGGTTGGGTTAGGCTAGGTTAGTTTGTACAAATACCACCCTTAGCTTAAAGTAAAATCAGTCTGAGGAGAAAAAGTCAAGAATATATCTAGGGGGAAAAGATAAATGAATGCACTTAAATTTGGTACAAAATTTGCTGGAATTTAATGTATAATCCCCCCAAAAGGTTTGTTTACAAAATGGCGTCGGCGTTAGTCTCTGTAGGCAGGTTAGTTAGTAAACAATATTGTTTATTAGCAAATTAATATGCAAAGCTTTACTTACATACAAGGCAGTTAAATAGATACTTACTACAGTAGGTAATGGGTAAAATTAGGGGCTACGATTTTATATAAAATAGTAATAAGAGAGCGTTTGTTTACAAAGCAAAACAAAACAATAGATGGCGCTAGTGGCGCCCTGTCCGAGCAGGAGTCTTGTGATAAACACAAAGTTTATCAGTCAATACACAGCGAAATATCGTGCAGTGTTACTTACTAAGCTACAGGATGGTTAAACGTGCTCTTAACCACCTTTCATGCACAAGAATGAAGAGGATGAGTAGTTAATACTCAAATTATGATCGATATCGTGAGAGCGTTGACAGAGCGTCTGCAGCGTCTGGCGGTAGCACGGGGTATGAGAGAGGAGAAGAGAAGAGAAGAGGAGAGGAGAGCGGAGAGAGAGAGAGAGAGAGAGACTTCATGAAAAATCACACAATCTCTGTAACTACCACTGGAGGAGATAATAGCACAACACAAACACCAACGATATATTGTTAGCGAGAGACAAGGCCCTGATGCACAAAGTTACAGTTGGGGAGCGGAGGAGGTGAAGAGAAGTAAGAGAAAAGTTTTAATATGAAAGTGGGTGTGGAAAATGCGGGAGGTGTGAAATTTAAGAGAGTTTATCTATAATATACATTGCTATTAGAAGGGAACACTAGCTAAACTGACATTCCAATTCAATGTGTATTCACATTTCGCCAAGGAATCAGTTACTTCAACTCCGTAATTATCTCCAGGAGACTTGCACTTATCAATATTTATTAACGTACACAAATTATTGTAAGATTTTAAAGGAAAATATAAAATATAAAATAATAATGCTGTGATTTTATAAACATCCAATAAGCATTATGGCCCAGGTTCATCAACTGGAGGGACTTGGATGTAGAACAGATACACAAGCATAATATATTATATATTTACAGAAAAGTAATATGGACATTAAACATGAACAGAAATAATATAATACAAAGTTAATGGCAAAGTGGAAGACTTGATTATAAGAGCACAATATATATAATAGAACCAGCAAGAGACAGATTAGGTTATAGGGGGGAGTTAAGTGAGATATTTATTTATGTAATGAGCGGTGTGTGGAATGGAGGCGCGGAGACTAAGTATACAGTAAATCTTATTTTTCAGTGCCAGCAGATTCATCAAGCGTGATTTACTATATAAGCATATCAGGAAAGTGGCAAGGATAGAATGGACTGTTCAATTATTTATGTTCATTAGGGATCCCACAGAAGGAACAATATATATATATATTGTTACGGCTGGATCGGCAATACATATTCGGGATTCTTGATCGTAGGACAGAAATGGCTTATGTGACAACGACACGCTCGATTCCAGTCCCAAATACTATATGCTCCAGACAACAAAAGCACCAACGCCCTACAGAGTTATCGTCTATGGTAACGAGGTACCTTAACTCGGCGAAAGTGTACAACAGGGGTAGGCTATGAGGCTAAACTCCCTCAGACATTTATAGGTTACGTTATTACTAAAGAAATGCAATACTCAAGAAACTACGTTAATATTAAGCCTCTAATAATGTAGAATAGAAGCAGGCTAAAGGTATGACAGTGAAATGCTAAATGACAAATGTACACGCCTACTTGAAAGCGCGTGCACTAGAATAACTGTCCCCTACTAACATGCACTAGCATGTAGCATACAAGATGTTCATGATCCAGTAGATACCTAATAATACACATGGAAGGAACATAAATAGTAGTCACTTATTGTAATAATGAATCTATACTTGGAATAACTAAAAGGTTGCAGGCAACAGTACTGCGCCGGTAGCCTACTACCGCATAGGCTACTTCGCTTCTCTCACTCTGTCTCCCCTCTGAGTCCGTATGCGCCCTACGCAACGGAACTCCGGACACAGCAGCAAAACGACAGTGCAGTTAATTGATACATGAAAGTATTAATAGTGTTGTCTTGTGTGTGAGTAATGTGTATTGTAAAGTGTTATATACATAAACTTAAAGAGAGCTGCAATGCATAGTAAAATAAAGATATAACCCACTCATCATCCCCATGTGTTCTAGCTAGCAGGCCAAGTCACAGGAACAACGAGTCCCAGCACCGAAAGCGAGAACCCAGGAAAAGACTGTAGAGAACACAAGGACAGATAAATTACGTTACTCTACTATACCGGCACTACGAGCGAGCTGTAGTCTCTGGTACTGCACTCGCTCCTGGCTCGGTAGGCAAATCAAGGCTAAGTCCTCGCCCCTCTACAGACAACTCCTGGGCATGGTCGGGCTCTTACACATGGCACTAGTCTAGTCACAAATTGGATGATGAGCTGGGCATATAACTCGTGAACATGTAGAACGTTCACCAACTATCCTCATCAAGAAGATCGCTGTTCACATTAACCCCTTAAATCTAATACATGTAAATATATGCTTGTCCTAAGAGTAATACGAGAGGTGAGTGCTGAAACTCCTTTAGGACCTCAAGGGAAGGTTATGCATTTAAATAGAGAGAAGAATGAAATGAGAGTAATGTCGTCAGAGAGAAAGAGTGCAACCGTGAGAAATTGGGAGAGAGGGCAAGGGATGTTAGAATCTCAAAGGTTCTAGGCAACCTGGTCATAGAGCACACAGCGAGCCTCCAGGCAATGTGCTGTACGACAACATGGGCAGCCCAGGCAGCATAGGCAGGCGGCAATGTACTACCAACCCTGTCGCACCTAGCTATAAGCGCAGGGCTGCCAACCGGTCCATACGTCTGGCAACCACCCCCCCGGCAGCGTGGCGCACCACTACCCTCTCGCTCTGAAGTCTAACTCACTCTCTCTCTCTGAATTCCCACTGTCTTATCTATCAACTTCTCTATTGATACTACATATTAAATGGAAGGTCTCGACATGGCTTAAAACAAAACCCACCACTGGTTAGCAAATGACGAGACCTTTGCAGAGATACAAAGAACATAGTTATACGTTGTCACACTCAATATAAGCAGCCAGCACGGTACAGCGCGGTACCGTGGCGGTACAGTGGAGTACCAAGGAGTACAATCAGGTTACGTTGCCACGCACTGGGTGCGTCACAGCCCCCCCAAGATTTTAGATAATCGACCTTAGAAGCATTATCAAAATCTGACAGGCAACCAACCGACCTGCTACCCTTAGCTGCCACTAATTGCAAAAGGTGCACAACAACTGAAGTGTGAATTATACATAAAACACAATATCGCATGCATCATGCTACAACAATAAAGACTTACAAAACTAAAAAAAAAAATCTCGTTTATTTTATTGTTTTATAATCTTTTTGGACGGCGTTATGATAGCCTAATTTTACTCCTGCTCAACCCACACACCGTGCACGACTATCCTGGATCATCAACCCTTGATAGACAATCTGCTATCACGTTCTCACTCCCGGCAATATGCTGAATGTTGAGATTATACTCTTGGAGCATTAGGGACCACCTGGTCAACCGCATATTCCGATTGTGAAACTGATTTAGGAATTTCAAGGGATGATGGTCCGTATAAATCGTCACTACCGGGCCGTAGGCTGGAACATAAACTTCGAAATGTTTGAGCGACAAAACGATAGCAAGAAGCTCCTTCTCTATAGTCGAGTAATTCCTTTGTGCCGAATTAAACTTGCGAGAAAAGAAGCTCACTGGGTGTTCCAAGCCCTCGGAATCAGTCTGCAGTAACACTGCCCCGGCACCCACACCGCTGGCATCAGTCGCCAGCTGAAAACTCCTGGAGAAGTCTGGGGCTCTCAAAATCGGATGTGTACACAGCAGGTGCTTGACTAGGTCGAAAGCCCTCTGACACTCCGCAGCCCAACAGAACTTCACTGACTTCGACAGTAGATCAGTTAACGGTGCTAAGACAGTAGAGTATCCCCGGATGAAGCGCCTATAATAGCCTATCATACCTAGGAACCGCATGACCTGGCGCTTAGTGGTGGGCCTGGGAAACATATTGATAGCCTGTATCTTGCTCAGGGGGGGGCACACCCGGCCTAACCCGACCACGAAGCCAAGATACTGCACAGTAGCCTTTACAAACTCGCACTTCCTCAGGTTCACCACCAGCCCAGCATCGTGCAACTTCCCAAACAGGGTCTCTAAGTGCCTTAGGTGATTTTCAAAATTGTCATCATACACTATCACGTCATCAAGGTAGACCGTGCAGTTAGGGATTTCGTCACAAATATCGTTCATCAGGTTCTGAAACGTGGCAGGTGCGTTCTTAAGCCCATAAGGCATTACGTTACATTGGTAGGTCTTGCCATCTACCACAAAACCACAAACTTGCTTAGCTCGGTCCGACAGGGGTACTTGCCAGTAGCCTTTTACAAGATCAATTTTAGTAAGGTACTTTGCATTCCCTATCTTGTCCACGCTGTCGTCAACTCGAGGCAAAGGGTAAGGGTTGGTAGTGGTCAAGCCATTTAGCCTACGAAAATCTATGCAGAACCGCACCTTGCCGTCAGGTTTTGGCTGCAACGTGACGGGTGATGTCCACTTCACATAACCTTCAGTGATCATCCCTCTCTCAACCATGTACTTTAACTCCTCCCGTAAAGCTGGCAACTTTACCGGGGGCACACGGTAGGGCACTGACTTGAAGGGCACATTATCACCGACGTCCACGTCGTGCGTTACCTGAGTAGTGAGACCTGGGTGTTCGGCGAAAACAGAGGGGTATGACCTGAACAGGCCTAGGACAGCAGCACCCTGGTGCTCAGGCAGGTGACTTACAGCTTGCCTAGCCTCTTGTTCAGTATTCCCCGCCCACTGTTCCGCGGAAATGACACAGTCCCAGCTATCCTCCTCAGCAGCATGACTGTCCCCACCTCCTTCTCCACCCTGGCCGCTGCAGGCCAGCACAGGGACAGTGAGAGGCTCTGAGGGGCGTCTCACATACTCTTTCATGAGGTTAACATGACATAACTGATGTTTTTTTCTACGGTCAGGTGTTGCAACGAGATAATCAAGGTCGGACAGTTTCTTAGCCACCACATACGGCCCAATAAACTTGGCAGAAAGGGGGTGTCCAGGCAAAGGTAAAAGCAACATTACCTCCTGACCCACCGAAAACTCCCGAAGCTTCACCTTGGCGTCATACTGGTGCTTCATGACCGCCTGTGCATTAACCAAGTTATTACCTGCCGCTGCCATGCAACCTATAAGTCTCTCCCGGCTCTCAAGGATATATTTAAGTACAGACCCCGGCTTCTCTTCGCCCTCCCAGATCTCTTTCACCATACTTAAAGGTCCTCTCACATTATGGCCAAAGACTAGTTGATTTGGACTGAACCCCAGGCTCTCTCCTGGGACTTCACGTGCAGCGAACAGAACATACGGCAGACCCAAATCCCAATCAGTGTCATGTTCTGCACAGTAACAGCGTAGCATACTCTTCAGGGTCGAGTGCCACCGCTCCAAGACTCCCTGACTCTCGGGATGGTAGGCTGACGACACTACAGAACATATACCGTGCAACTGAAGGGTTTGCTTGAACAATTTGGATGTAAAATTGCTCCCCTGGTCTGACTGCACCTCACGTGGAAATCCATAACGGGAACAGAACAATAATAAGTTTTTAACAACTGCCTTTGCCGAGCCGTTTCTCATGGGGTATGCGTCCGGGTATCTCGTAGCCACATCCATGATTGTCAACAGGAATTTATTGCCACTACTAGTAGGCGGGAAAGGGCCAACCAAATCTACTACAACTTTGCTGAACGGAGGCCCGGTGACAGGTATGGGAAACAAAGGTGCCTTCGGGATTGTCTGGTTAGGCTTCCCCGTTGTCTGGCAGGTCGCACACCCAGCCACCCATGCACAGACATCAGCCTTGACCCCAGGCCACCAGAAAAACCTGCCCAATGCCACCAATGTTTTTGTTACCCCCAAATGACCCGCCACCGGCACATCATGCGCCAGACACAATAAGGACTCTCTATACTTATTTGGAACAACCACCTGGTCTACTACCCTCGCACCGCCCTCCCACTTCGATTTGGGGTCTAGAAATCTGCGGTACAATATCCTGTTGAGCCTAAAGAAATCTCCCGGCTTCGCATCCCCATCTTCCTCCAACTCTATGGCACCATTGCTATAACGAGCTAGGCTAGCGTCTTGCAGCTGCTGCTCACTAATGTCCCTGGGCGTCAATGCATCAAGATGGTTTTGTAATAAGACATTACCCCGGCTAATAGGCTCCACTGCCTTAGTGGCTCTCGCTACAGCTCTTGCCTCACGCGAAGTCTTACCCAACTCTGCCTTGTTACACACCATATCTGGGCCAGAGTCAACTCCCGTGTTTATTATAGGTCCAAGTACCGAATCACCGAGAAGTGCAGCAGAATCAATGTCCCTTTTCCTGCCCTTAGCAACCTTCTCCTGATCCTTCCTCCACTGTCCCCGAGGTTGAGTGCTAGGCTGTGCAGGAGCCGCAGAGCGAGATCAGGTTACCACACAGGCCATCTCATCCTGTTGGCACCTCCCAACCCATTCCCGATTCTCACCATCCACGTCGGCCGCCCTCTCGGCAACGACTAAGGGTGGAGTCCCGGAAGTGGGCACCGCAAAGTCGTTGCCGAGAAGAAGGTCGACGCCCTCAACTGGCAAACACTCAACGATCCCTACATCCAGCTCCCTGCACACCTCTCCCACTCTCAACTCCAACCTCACAAGTGGGTATGACCTCGTAGCATTTATACCCTGCACCACAACAACTCTGGCCGCATTTATCGGTTTCCCTGTGAAGTTCCTCAACAAAGTTTGCGAAGCCCCCGTATCCCTCAGCAAGTCAACCCTCCGTAGTTCACTCCCCCAGCTCACAAACCCGTGTCCCCGATGGCTACAGAAAGTGTCCCGGACAGGTGTCGAGCCTTCCGTACGCTTCTTTACCGCGTGTGCCTCAGCTGCTGACAACCTACCCCGGGCAGTTGCTGCAGCCTTCAGAGACACACCGATACTGTGAATCAATGACACCGGCTTAGCGGGAGTGTTACTAGGGCACTCACGTGAATAATGGCCTAGCTTCTGACATTTGTAACATTTCACATCCCCAATGGGCTTCTTCCCTTGTGCGGGCGAAGAAGGGGCCTGACCTTTAGTAAACGGGAGAGGCTTGTGTTTGTAGGTGTTATTAGGTGCAATGCATTTAGTGTGGTTATGTGTGTCATAGGATTTGTTATTATCGAAAACTCTGGTGGGTGGGGTATAGCGCCCCTTCTGCCCTGACTCAGCCCTCTGAGCGGCACCGCAACCACGAATCAATGATAATCTGAAGTCTGCCATCTTGGCAGCCTCCTCTACTGTCTTGGGACATTTTTCCTTAATGTTCAGCGTTAGATCGGTTCCAGTACATTGGTAAAACTGTTCCAGATAGAAAAGTTGCTTAATTTCCTCAGCCGACTCTGCGTGCTCGGACCGAAACCAGTTATTACATGCATCTGTTAAGTCCCGTGCGTGCTCCATAAAACTGACATCGCTCTTCTTATTCACGCCACGGAACTTCAATCTATAAGTTTCGGGTTGCAGTTCGTAGGCCCGGAGCACAGCCTCCTTCACCAGTCCATACACTACACTCTCGTCCAGTGACAGTGCATCGTAGGCTTTCAACCCCTTACCCACTAGACGTGATGAAACTAATGCTGCCCATTTAACCTCCGGCCAGTCATACTCACGACACTTCTTTTCGAAACGAGCAAAAAACTCAGTCACTGCTGTCTCATCAAATGCGGGTACTAACTTAATTAAATGCGAAAGTGAGTCTGTAACCCGGTGCCCACCACCGAGATGACGCCCCGTGGTCTCTACTCTAGACTTCTCGACATCCATTTCAGCCTGGTACCTGGTTGCATCCTGATTGGCTTGGATTCTAGCAACCTCTATGCGTTCTATACTAGCCTGTTGTATCTGATTCTCCTGCAGCTTAAACTTAGCTAGTTCTAGCTGAAATAACATCTCAGGAGACAGGCCTGGGGGGGGAGAGCACAAAATGGGGGATCCACACCGAGACGTGTTTACGGGTAAGCCAGCTTGCCCTTGAGAACCCTCCTGCTGCATCGTGCTAAGACTCGCTGGCTGAGGGCCCAGCTCAGGGGTAGAGTGGAATGGAGGCTTGGAGGGAACCCCCCAAGACCCCACTCCACCCACCGTCCCATCGCCATCACCCAACAAACATGCCACCAAATTCTTCTTGGGCCAACTGTCAGGACAGTCCCGCCCCAAAACCGTGGCTAAACAGCGAAGACCGTAACAATCAATAGCCTGCAGGCGCTGTTCGGTCAAAGGTGTCTGCAAAAATGCCCGGGCATCCCTCTCTCCACTTATAACACTCCCCTCCCTAAACATCTGTTGTACTTGCTGGTTACTAGGCTGTACCGTGTTATCCTCCCCCGTAAATGATGAGTCATTAGACATAGTGCTGGTTATACAATTGCTGTTCATAAAAAAAAAAGAAGTGCTTATTACTAATTGCAGTCTCGACTCACAAAATGTTAAAGATGCTTGAATGACTCTACTCTAGACACCCCCAACGAAACAATCTGCAAGTCCACCAATACAATAATGACACAATAAAAATTCCTCCAATATGCAAGAAAATTCTAGCCAGCTCTACTAGGTAGCATAGAATAGTTCTCCAAAAAACATGTGATAGGATACTACTGAATCTTGTGCAAGGTCGCCATTTTGTTACGGCTGGATCGGCAATACATATTCGGGATTCTTGATCGTAGGACAGAAATGGCTTATGTGACAACGACACGCTCGATTCCAGTCCCAAATACTATATGCTCCAGACAACAAAAGCACCAACGCCCTACAGAGTTATCGTCTATGGTAACGAGGTACCTTAACTCGGCGAAAGTGTACAACAGGGGTAGGCTATGAGGCTAAACTCCCTCAGACATTTATAGGTTACGTTATTACTAAAGAAATGCAATACTCAAGAAACTACGTTAATATTAAGCCTCTAATAATGTAGAATAGAAGCAGGCTAAAGGTATGACAGTGAAATGCTAAATGACAAATGTACACGCCTACTTGAAAGCGCGTGCACTAGAATAACTGTCCCCTACTAACATGCCTAGCATGTAGCATACAAGATGTTCATGATCCAGTAGATACCTAATAATACACATGGAAGGAACATAAATAGTAGTCACTTATTGTAATAATGAATCTATACTTGGAATAACTAAAAGGTTGCAGGCAACAGTACTGCGCCGGTAGCCTACTACCGCATAGGCTACTTCGCTTCTCTCACTCTGTCTCCCCTCTGAGTCTGTATGCGCCCTACGCAACGGAACTCCGGACACAGCAGCAAAACGACAGTGCAGTTAATTGATACATGAAAGTATTAATAGTGTTGTCTTGTGTGTGAGTAATGTGTACTGTACAGTGTTACATACATAAACTTAAAGAGAGCTGCAATGCATAGTAAAATAAAGATATCACCCACTCATCATCCCCATGTGTTCTAGCTAGCAGGCCAAGTCACAGGAACAACGAGTCCCAGCACCGAAAGCGAGAACCCAGGAAAAGACTGTAGAGAACACAAGGACAGATAAATTACGTTACTCTACTATACCGGCACTACGAGCGAGCTGTAGTCTCTGGTACTACAGTCGCTCCTGGCTCGGTAGGCAAATCAAGGCTAAGTCCTCGCCCCTCTACAGACAACTCCTGGGCATGGTCGGGCTCTTACACATGGCACTAGTCTAGTCACAAATTGGATGATGAGCTGGGCATATAACTCGTGAACATGTAGAACGTTCACCAACTATCCTCATCAAGAAGATCGCTGTTCACATTAACCCCTTAAATCTAATACATGTAAATATTATATGCTTGTCCTAAGAGTAATACGAGAGGTGAGTGCTGAAACTCCTTTAGGACCTCAAGGGAAGGGTATGCATTTAAATAGAGAGAAGAATGAAATGAGAGTAATGTCGTCAGAGAGAAAGAGTGCAACCGTGAGAAATTGGGAGAGAGGGCAAGGGATGTTAGAATCTCAAAGGTTCTAGGCAACCTGGTCATAGAGCACACAGCGAGCCTCCAGGCAATGTGCTGTACGACAACATGGGCAGCCCAGACAGCATAGGCAGGCGGCAATGTACTACCAACCCTGTCGCACCTAGCTATAAGCGCAGGGCTGCCAACCGGTCCATACGTCTGGCAACCACCCCCCCCGGCAGCGTGGCGCACCGCTACCCTCTCGCTCTGAAGTCTAACTCACTCTCTCTCTCTGAATTCCCACTGTCTTATCTATCAACTTCTCTATTGATACTACATATTAAATGGAAGGTCTCGACATGGCTTAAAACAAAACCCACCACTGGTTAGCAAATGACGAGACCTTTGCAGAGATACAAAGAACATAGTTATACGTTGTCACACTCAATATAAGCAGCCAGCATGGTACAACGTGGTACCGTGGTGGTACAGTGGAGTACCAAGGAGTACAATCAGGTTACGTTGCCACGCACTGGGTGCGTCACACTAGGCTGTGACACTTTAGCTGCCCGAGCTCGGGTGACAACACACGCCATGTCTGGCACCGCTCGACCCACTCTTGCTCTTCCCTACTCACGTCGGCCGGCCTCTCGGCAACGACTAAGGGTAGAACCTCAGAAGCGGGCATTGCAAAGTCGTTGCCGAGAAGAAGGTCGACGCCCTCCACTGGCAGTTTCTCCACAATCCCGACATCCAATTCACGTGCCACACCATCCACCTCCAACTCCAACCGCACCAGCGGGTATGACCGAGTTGCATTAATACCCTGCACCACCACCACCCGAGCCGCGTTTATAGGGTAGCCAGTCAAGTTTTTCATCAGAGTCTGGGAAGCACCTGTATCGCGCAAGACCTCTACTCCATGCTTGCGCCCCGCCCACATCACGCAACCCCGCCCTCTATGGTCGCAAAAAACATCCTGAGCAGGGTTCGAACCTCCCAGGTGCTTCTGCATTGGCTGTGCCTCAGCCTCTGACGAACTGCCCCGGGCAAACTCAGATGACTTCGGAGACACACCAATGTTGCAGGCCAAAGACACAGCTGCTGTAGGTGGTTTGCTTGGACAGACTCTTGCAAAGTGCCCCTTTTTATGACAATGAAAACACTCCAACTCCCCTTTGGGCTTCCCTTGGTACTGGGAAGGGCCCGGCCCCTTCTTAAATGGGACGGTGCTAGTCTTGTGGTCAGTCTTGGTATCATGGCTCTTGTACTTGTTTGCATAAGGTATATCACTAACTCGGGGGGGTGGGGCATCACACCCCTTGTTACCTGCCTCACTACGCTGGGCAGACCCGCACCCACAAATTAGTGATAGCCGGAGGTCAGCCATCTCAGCTGCCTCCTGTAGAGTTTTTGGTTGCTTTTCTTTAAGGTTTAACGTCAGGTCGCCGCCCGTGCATTTGAAAAACTGCTCTAAAAGCACCAACTGTTTAATGTCGTCAAACGTAGTAGCTTTCTCCGACCTCAGCCAATTCCCAAAAGCATCGGACAGCTCCCGGGCATGCTCCAAAAAGGTGCTCTCCCGACCCTTGGTAACACCCCGGAACTTCAACCTGTACGTCTCTGGTTGTAGTTCGTATGCTCTCAGGACAGCCTCCTTGAGTTCCTCATAGATAATACAAGACTCTATAGGCAACGCATCGTAGGCTTTAAGACCCTTGCCTATTAATCTAGAGGATACAAGTGCTGCCCATTTACTCTCTGGCCACTGGTGTTCCTGGCACTTCATCTCAAAGCGTGTGAAAAATTCTGTTACACCACTCTCATCAAACACCGGAACCAGTTTCAATAAGTGCGAGAGAGACTGCTCATGAACACGGTTACCAGCCCCAAGTCGCTGTCCCGTTGTCTCTACTCGCGACTTCTCTATGTCCATGTCGGCACAGTACCTAGTCGACTCTAACTCAGCTTGGATTTTTGCTAGCTCTATGTGCTGCTGACTGATAGTTTTTCTCTCTTCTATCTTGGCTAATTCTATTTGCTGCTGAATCTTAGCTAATTCGAGCTGATACACTAATTCTGGAGTTAACCCTTGAGGAGGTGAAGGTGCTACAATGTTTGAAATTACCGGTGGTCCCCCCAGGGGCAACCCACCCTGCCAGTCACCACCCAACTGCGGAAGCGTACCCGGGGTCAGCAAACTACTGGGATGGCTGGGAGTCGAGTGTAGGGGAAGCATGGCCGAAGGGCTCTGAGCACTCAACCCATCTCGCTCACCAGTCACCCTGCCCAGTACACACACACGTTATCAAGTTATCCTTGGTCATGCTGCTAGTAACCGCATGACCGATAGCTGCGGCCAGGCATTGAAGACCGTACCGATCCATACCCTCCAACCGCTCGGCAGTAACAGGCCATTGCAAAAATATCCTAGCATCCTCCTCACAGTTCACCCGATTAACCCTTTCATCATGCTGCTGTTCCTCAGTTTAGACATTACGTACTGTGTCTCCATTCTCCTCTGACCCGGTATAAGACATGATGCTCACAAAAATTTCTCACCACAATATTCAGAAAAGAAGTACCCCAAACTCTTATGTAGCACTATTCACTTGCCAAAAATGTCTGAAGACTCTCAAGTGCTATTACTACTTTGCCAAAAAAAAAAATTAACGTGCCCACTATATTCCTCAATAAAACAAATGACCACAACAATCCTGCAATTATCTCTTAGTTCACAAGATCCTGAGCTAGGTCGCCATTTGTTACGATCCAGGTTCTCAAAGACACAGGGCTCTTCAACATTGGACTAGATAATGGCAAAATGCAACAACGGTAACACTAGATCCAACCCCTGCCTTAAACACTGGAAAACAAAAACACCATTACCGCCCTGAGTCGTGCCTGGACCACGAGGTATCCTATGACTCGGTAACTGGTGCATACACACTAGGCTGACGCTCGATGAAACAGCCTATTCTCAAACAGTAAAAGATTACTCGTTTAGGTTACACAAAGAAAAGATAAGTAACGTGATTAACGTTACGGTAGATACTCAAATAACTGGCACTCCTGTATTAAAGAAAGTGCAATGCTAGTCCTGCAACATCAACTGGAAACTTCTGAAATAAGTCTGATGCTGGGAAGATGTTCGTAAAGAATCTTGAACAATTATAATGCAGAATACGGGTCACAATAAATACTAGGACATATAGTAATAATAGGCAGGCGAATCATAAAGACTGCGCAAAGGTAGTAATGCTCGACAACTAAAGAAATGCTTCGTGACACAACGCAACAGCCTACTAGGGTTGTGCAACTCAACAACAACCTCGGCTCAAAAGTGCAGTGAATAATAATGTGGCATACATATAATAATGGAGCTTATCTCTAACCAGTGTCTGCTCGGTTAATAAAGTCTAGCTGGGGTATCAAGGCAGGGCAACAATGGGCGAGCATGCGGCTCGTAGCCTAACGTTGTCCGAAGGTGGTATAATGAAGATTACGTTATATGACGGGGATGCTCTCTTGATAAATCTAGGTCTCTAGTACCTAGTTCTATCCTGGCGATCCCTCAGAAGTCAACACAAAGAGGCAGCACTATGTTGTGAGGGATAGGCTATGGCCCTCTCACACCACAGAGCTGTGCTCGCAAAGTAAACCCACCCGAAGACAACCTAGGCTCCCACAGTACCTGTCGATGTCGTGCAGGGCTTAGCTAACACTGCACACATCGGAGACAACGACACAGTAACCTTACCCCTAGTCTAGCTTTAAATAACTAAGCAGAATCACTCAACACCCTGCCAGGGAGACATATACCGGTCTACAACCTTCCCGAGAGAGGACACACACGGAAAAGTCCGTCTCTCCAAACCTCATTAAAGCCTAATACATAGAAATATCTGAGAGCTTCGCGTACAATACGACTGGCCGACGGTGAACGTCTATGCTGAAACCAGAAGGGATGTTGAGTTTAATAAAGATTAGAGAATGAGAAAGGAGAAGTCGAGAGAGAGAAATAGTGTACAAAGTGGCGAGTATGGGGGACAGAATTGCAAAGGATGTAGACGATACGCGTGTCAGGCCAGCTTTGAGCTGGTAAAAAACACGAGGCCACGATGAGCAGGGACTAGTTGACCACCCGGCCGCCAACGCCGTCAGCGCCCAAGCGGGCCGCGTGATAGCTCGCCCCGCTGCCAGGTGTACCCCGTCACCCTCTCTCGCTCGCCTCTCACACAAGCAACATTTATATTATAGCGAATATAAAATACAAGGCGCGGTCACAGACCAAAACAAAGACCATTTCTAGACTGTCTGTGGCAACACGACACTAATAACATAAAGCAGATCATTCTAGGACAACTGTAGCCCATCCCCCCATCCTGGCGAGCGCTAGCGAGCTGCAATGCCCCACGCAACCATTCTGCCAGCGCCGGGAGGCGTCACAGACCACCCCCTCGGGAGTACATAATCCAGGACCGTTAGGGCATCGTTGGGTCGCCGCAAGCCGCCGCTGATCCCCGCAGGTTGTTATGGTGACGCCGCCTGATGCAGACCTCATTTATGGTGCCGTGTGCCGCCGCACTGACGCCTACCGTTTCCCGTCAAGCGTCGTCAATCGCCGTCAAGTGCCGCCAAGCGCCGTCACACGCCATCAGCCTCCAGTCCCCTTCCCGTCCCATTTTTTTTTACCTCACTCCACGCCGACTTGATTTCAAATGTTACGCTTGTAGAACTTTTGAGGGGGTATGTGAAGACCAATCCCGACCTGTTTGTTAGGTTGGCGACGGCCCATGATGCGCGGCGACGTAGACAAAGACTGTCCACGACCCTTAGGTCGCGGACAGTCTTGGCCTAAAATCGGCTAGGTGTGACGGGTGCTTAAGATATTAACACCGAAATTCTGCGCACTAACTATTAAAGATAGATTCTTCTAATTATATGTTAAAATTGTTAATATCTAACCTTCAAACTCGACTGACCCTAGAATGGATTCCACTGACCACTCTGCAGATTATACCCTTTGCCAGGCCAATGTACAGTCGCGCTAATAAGTGATGTCTCGGCACCAAGTATATTTTGATCAATAATTGGTATCAGCAATATTAACACACGATTTCTCCTTTTTGAGTGAGATATACAACCATGTTCCTACACTTACCCAGCCTATTCAACATCTGACAGACATTAATACGGCACAGAGAGAGCAAAACGTAATGACAACTGAGACATGACTTATTAGCGCCACTGTACAGCGCACTAAACTACTCAGTCATCGATTCACCCTATATTGCGTGAGTGGGTATGGCCCGCTATACCCTGTTCCAAATAAGAAGGTGCCAAACTCTTAAACACTAACCTCTATTACTCGCAGACGACTAGAGAAATCGAGATAATATTTCTACCTTTTGGGAAGGGTCAGCCAGAGAAGAGGTGTGGACATTTACAGCCCATTTGCTCTAGCCTTTTTGGAGCTACAGAGGGTAGGGGTTCACGATTACTGGGCTACCTATTTGGAACAGGTTATAGTTTGATTGAAGTAGAAGTGTCTTTTCTCATGCAGTAGTTGATCAATATGACCAATATGTATCGGTATATAGCAAATTATTCTTGTAAATAAAGCATATTTGGTTGTATTTCACACATAAAGCACTAGGTGACTAGGTGGATACAAACTCATGTGGGCAACTGTACATGTCTCGCCTACATAAAACCGACGGTAGCTGTTCACCTCATAGATGATGGAACCTTGCTGCATGTTTACCGAATGTGGTGGTGGTGGTGGTGGTATTTCAGTGTTCAGGGCCGATCCTCCCTCCTCCCCCGCCCTACCAGACCACCTCCAACGAGTACACAAGGCCAATGTCAGGGGTGATGGGTGGAGTGGGGGATGAAGGTAGGGGGTGGGGGGTAGGGGGGAGCAGGTGTAACAGGTGGACGTGGGGGTTGAAGTGTAGGTGTAACAGGCAGGTCGGTGGTAGGGGTGGAATGGACGGAGAGAGAGAGAGGAGGGGGGGAGGGGGTGACAGGTGAGGGAGGGTGGGGTAGAGCAGATATGACAGTTAGATGTGGGGTTGGAGTAAAGATGTGACAGGTAGGTCGGGGGTAGGGGTGGAATGGACGGAGAGAGAGAGAGAGGAGGGGGGGGGGGGTGACAGGTGAGGGGGGGTGGGGTACAGCAGATATGATTTTTTTTTTTTTTTCTATGTGATTGAGGGAGGCAAAAGCCATTACTGCCTATAGCGAGTGCCTCCCCCATAGTTGAAAGAGTGACAGGGTCAAAATCAAGGGACGTTCGAGCCAAAATGCCTGGACACACGGAGTTTGAAGCAATTTAAGTCATAGGAAGAGGGCAAGACTGATTCTGGGAGAGAGTTCCAGAGCTCAGCTGTTGAGTAGAAGAAAGTTTGAGAGTAACGTTTCACTCTTGGGTTGGAGAGTTGCACACAGTAGGGGTGGGATTGAGTTGCAAGACGGGTACCATGTGCCCTACGTAAAGGAGGTGGTATGCACTGGGATAGCTCTGAGGAACACTGATTATTATAGTAGCGATAGAATACCGAGAGAGATGCAACATTGCGGCAGAGAGAGAGAGACTGCAGAGAGTTGGTGAGTGGACGGGAGTTAATGATACGAAAGGCCTTCCTTTCAACTTTGTCTAGGAGAGCGGTGTGAGAGGAACCTCCCCACATATGTGAACAATACTCAATACAAGGGTGCACTATGCCCCTGTACAGAGCAAGAAGCTGTGCAGGGGAAAAGAACCCCCTAAGGCGGTTGAGCACACCGAGCTTCTGGGAGGCTGCCTTAGCAAGACTGGTAATATGGTCCTTCCAAATGAGAGCAGAAGAAAAAGAGACACCAAGAATAATGAGAGAAGATGAAGGGTTGATTTTTGTATTGTTGAAGAATAAGGGATAGTCCGCTGGGAGATCCTGACGGGTAGATAGATGGAGAAATTGGGTTTTGGAAGCATTAAAGTTAACAAGGTTTTCTCTGCCCCAATTGGAAATAGTATTTAGATCAGAATTTAAGAGTTCTATGGCTTCATTACGTTTGTCGTTGAGGAATTGCTGGCTGGGGCGTTCTGAAAAACTAATGGTAAAAAGTAAGGTTGATTCGTCTGAGTATGAATGGATGGGAATTAAGGTACAGTTAAGATCATTTATAAAAATTAGAAAGAGAATAGGAGATAGGACAGAGCCCTGAGGAACACCAGAGTTTATAGGGTGAGGAAGTGAACAATGGCCATCCACAACCGCGGCTATGGAACGGCCGGAAAGGAAATTAGAGACAAAGGCACAGATGGAGGGATAGAAACCGAAGGAGGGTAGTTTAGAAATTAAAGATTTATGCCAGACTCTATCAAAGGCTTTCGATATGTCTAGTGCAATAGAAAAAGTCTCACCGAAGTCCCGAAAGGAGGATGACCAAGAGTTAGTAAGATATGAAAGAAGATCACCAGTAGAGCGACCCTTAAGGAAGCCATACTGGCGATCTGAGAGCAGATTATGAGAAGAGAAATGCTTAAGAAATTTGGAAGCAAGAAGTTTCAAAAACTTTAGAAAGACAAGAGATGAGAGCAATTGGACGATAGTTGGAGGGTTGAGAGCGGTCACCCTTCTTTGGGACAGGTTGAATGTGAGCAAACTTCCAGCATGAAGGGAAGACGTTAGAGGATAGACAGAGACGAAAGAGTTTGCCTAGGCAGGGAGTCAGCACGGAAGCACAGTTTTTTAGAACAACAGGAGGAACACCGTCCGGACCGTATGCCTTATTAGTGTTAAGCCCAGAGAGGGTAGAAAGTACATCTTTAGAAGAGATTAGGATATTAGGCATAAGTAAGAGAGAGGAGGACGGAGAGGGAGGAATAGCACCGGAATCATCCAAGGTGGAGTTTCTAGCAAAAGTTTGAGCGAAGAGTTTGGCTTTGTCAGAGGAAGAAGTGATGGTTGTGCCATCAGAGTGGGAAAGGGGAGGGAAAGACGAGGAAGAGAAATTGTTGGAGAGGTTTTTGGCTAGATGCCAGAAAGCTTGGGAAGAGCTAGAGTTGGATAGTTCAGTGCATTTATTATTGATGAAAGAGTGTTTGGCAAGTCGAAGAACAGATTTAGCTTGATTCCGGGCAGAAACATAGGAAGAATGAGAGTCTTGAGTTTTAAGGCGACGGTACCGTTTGAATGCTTCCTCCTTATTGCGGACAGCAGTAGAACAGGCGTGAGTAAACCAAGATTTTTTAGCATTAGTCTGAGAGAAGGAGAATGGAATGTATGCTTCCATGCCCGATAGGATTACCTCGGTAATGCGTTCAGCACTCTCCGAGGGTCCCCGGCCACGGAAGCAGAAATCACTCCATGGGAAATCAAAGAAGTACTGCCGGAGAGCCTCCCAGTCGGCAGCGCCAAAGTGCCACAAGCGGCGCCGGCTAGGAGGATCGGGTGGCCGTACTGGAGAGATAGGACAGGTGACAGACATAAGTTTATGGTCGGAGGAGCCCAGAGGAGAGAAAAGATCGACAGTATAGGAAGAAGGGTTAGAAGTTACCACAAGTCAAGAATGTTGGGCCGATCTCCGATGCGATCCGGGATACGGGTGGATTGCTGAACTAACTGCTCTAGGTCATTTATGATAGAAAAGACGTAGGCTTGTTCACCAGGTGGATCAGTAGTGTGAGAGGAGAGCCATTGGCGGTGGTGAACGTTGAAATCTCCTAAGATGGAGATTTCTGAGAAAGGAGAAATGGATAGAATGTGTTCCACTGTAGAGTTTAGATAGTCAAAGAATTTGGGAAAGTTGGTAGAGTTAGGGGAAAGATAGACAGCACAGAAATATTTAGTAAGAGAATGACAGGAAAGTTTGAGCCATAAAGTTGAGAATTCAGAGGAGTCGAAATCGGGAACACGAGAGCAAGTGAGTTTGTTGTGCACATATGCACAACATCCGCCTTTGGCTTTGAAACTAGGATAGAGAAAGTAGGAGGATACAGAGAAGGGGCTGCTGGATGTTGCTACAGACACCTGAGTTTCGGTGAGGAAGAGAAGATCAGGTTTGTAGGAGGAGAGATGGTGCTCAACAGAGTGAAAGTTAGAGGAAAGTCCGCGAATGTTGCAGAAATTAATAGAAAGAGTAACAGGCCGAGGTCCAGGTAATTGTGTGGGGTCATCAGGGGATGGTCGGTTGGGTGTGGGGGCATTTATGGTCCCCCCCCCCCCCCCCCCCCCCCCCCTGGGGACTCCGAGGCTGGGCTAGAATTCATCATTTTATTTTTGTTTAATTTTGGTGTGGAGGAATGAAGTGTGGTGTGCATGTTTAGTGTAGTGAAGTGGATAGGAGGAGGAGGTGTTTGTGAGAGCTAGTTAGATGTGGGGTTGGAGTAAAGATGTGACAGGTAGGTCGGGGGTAGGGGTGAAATGGACGGGAGGGGGGGGGGGTGCAAGGTTGGGAGTTTGGTGTTAAGAATAAGAATTTAAATTATTAATGGCGGATGAATCCACTATTATTAATGGCGGATGAATGCACTATTTCCCGATTCCGCTACGTCCCGTTTTAGACAATTTCGTGGTGCAAGAGTCGGTAGCGGAAATCTGGCAAGTTGTACTTTGTTCAATTTGGCTCTGCAAACAACTTTGGTCTTAGTGTTCAATGTGGAGGCAGCCGTTTACGAGGAGTATTGCATCAGAGGTTCCGGAGACGGCAAACAAAATAGACAACATCGCGGCGCAAGAGCCTCCCCAATCGGTAGCAGAAATCCAACAGGTTTACTATGTTCATTTTGGCTCTGCAAACAATTTTGGTCTTAGTGTTCAATGTCGTGGAGGCAGCCGTTTAGGAGGAGTATTGCATCAAAGGTTCCGGAGACAACGAAGCGCAGCGAAACGACCTACTTAGAGAGTGTAGCGGAAATCCGGCAGGTTCAATTCATACACAAGTCGCAGGATCCACATTCCAGGATGCCATACAGGGATTTTTACAAGATTCCCCACGCAACTCGGGTTATAGAGATTTAATTTTAATTGCGCATGAATTGAAATACATTCTCCAAGTAGGATTTCCCTTCTCCTAAATATAAGTAGGAAAAGGTTAAGATTAATTTATCATGCCGTGGTGTAGTGGATAAAAACCTTGGACACTCGGTCTGAATGTCGGAGGTTCGAGTCCGGCTGGGAGTATATAAACATTTATTAGCTCACGTGTATTTGTGAGATATATTAACCCGGGAACTGCAGGGAGACTCTTAAGAGTTCCCCCGGCGGACTGCGGGGAGACTCTTAGGAGTGAGTGAAAACAAAAATAAACTTTTGAAATCGATTTTTTTTTTTTTTTTGGCCCCTGGGCCATGCAAAATCTCAGTCCTCTACCTACCCTCCTTCCCCACTTTCCTCCTCTCCTTCAGTTATCACCTATTTTCCCTGTTATTCCCTTATTCTGAGGTATATTTTCGTGCTAACATTAGCGAGTTGCAAGCAGGGTGTTGTCATCACTGATGGCAAGCGAGTGCAAGAGAGAGAGAGAGAGAGAGAGTATCGATCGACTGTGTCTCAGTGGCCTTGGGGGAAATTGGCGGGAAAGCAGTTTGCCTCACCCATACATTATACAACTCGCGGGCTATATCTCCGATTTTGACCATCCAAACGCTGTTTTCACTCGTTTTATTGTTGTTTCAGGTTAATACCTTTATAATCAACCCATAATAGGTGCATATGGATAAGTATTAATGCTATTAATGGTACAATGAATATTTTAGTGACGGAAACACCTCAAATACGTCAGCACAGGGGGACGTTTCCAATTACCCCCATGCGCACTTGTTAGGTTAATGACTCTTGTGTTTGGCTGGGCGATAATTAAAATTAAATTTCTATAACCAGAGTTGCGTGGGGGAATCTTGTAAAAAATCCCTGTATGGTATCCTGAATTATGGATCCTACGACTTGTGCATGAATTGAAATACAATCTCCAAGTAGGATTTCCCTTTTTCGTAATATAAATAGGAAAAGGTTAAGATTCATTTATCACGCCGTGGTGTAGTGAATTAAAAGCTTGGTCACTCGTTCTGAATGTCGGAGGTTCGAGTCCGGCTGGGAGTATATAAATATATAATATATATATATATATATATATATATATATATATATATATATATATATATATATATATATATATATATATATATATATTACATTGCACTTCAAGCATGAACTAATAATGTATATTTATGAAAGTTTACCACGCCTATGGATTCACTGAGTGCCCGGCCACCACAACTCACTTCAAATGTAGACGTCGAGTAATTTTTAGCACTTATGTTTTACGATCCCGTCCTTGGTAACATGTTGTTTACTTCTGTTGGGTTTCCAGGGGGTGTTGTCTATCGTTGTTTACCTAGCTCAAGCTTAATATTGCTTTCCATTACCTCATACGTATTGGCTTAACTGTCTCTGCCTTTCTGTCTGTCTATCTGTATATGCCTGTCTGTCCGTCTGTCTTTCTATCTCTGTCTATATGTTAGCTAGTAGGCATTAAGTTGTAAATCACCTTACGGAGACCACTATTAGGGCAATGATTTATTTTTTCTTGTATTTTGTTTTTCCCTTATCCATTCTTTATGTAAACAAATAATGCCAGTTTCACATTACTTCATAATATTATCTTAACCCTTTCAAAATCCGATACGCATTTCCTTTCTGTTTTCTGGCTATTACTAAACTATTCAGGTTAGGAAGGGTAAATGGAAGTCAGGGGTTTAATGAGATAGTCTTTACCAATAAAATTCCCGCAGATCCTTCGTAAACTGTCCAAAATCGTCTAATGATAGCCAGAATAAACTGTCAAAATGTGTCATAATCTTCAAAGAGTTAAGTGTTCAATGACAGTTAGAGAGAAAGTGTGTGTGTGTGTGGCTAGTATAGTTTTATCAGCACAATGAAAGTTATAGCTACATAACAGTCAGAGTTCATGATAAATCTAAAATAGTTACCCAAGAAAGTCACCCAAAAGAATGGTGGATTTACTGATCAACCCTTTCATGATACAATGACGCATTACTTTCGGGTTTCTGGCTAATATTAGATGATTTTATGCAGATTAGGAAGGGTATATGGACATCAGTGGATTAACTGAGATAGTCTTCACTTTTTTAATTCCCATAAATCCTTCCTAAGATGTCTAATCGTCTAATATTAGCCAGAGTAAACTAGCAAAACGCGTCAATATCTTCAATTGTGTTAAGCATTCGACTAAAAGAAAGCAAGTAACAACAGAAGATTAATACAGTAAGCCTTTTAGATGTCTGCACTACCACGAAAAGGACCTCTAGTAAATGGATTTAAAACATAGAAAACTAGAACAAATGGCTTGAGGAGTGTCTTGTGTGTGTGTGTGTGTTTAAGTTTGAAGTTTTGGCGAAATATATATACATTATTTTTAAAATCTAGGAATAGAAAGATAAAAATAATCGCTCGAAAATGGCGATGCAATCAGAACCCTCACAAATAACCAAACCAAATAAAATAACAACAACAGAATAGCACAGTAACCCTTCTATCCCCAAGCGGTAAATAGAGTGGTAAACATCAGTAATAGTCCCAGTCATTATTTGTGTAAGCACGACTCTAACATTGCAGTGAAGGACATACATACTATAAA
Organism: Lithodes maja; assembly: GCA_037953745.1. NCBI lineage: Eukaryota > Metazoa > Arthropoda > Malacostraca > Decapoda > Lithodidae > Lithodes > Lithodes maja. The sequence goes on along the minus strand of JBAKBP010017155.1, from coordinate 18,351 downwards.
GGGGGAGGATGCTTGTACAGTATAACCCTTTAATACGCCATTGCTATCCTTTTTCTTTATTTTGTTCTTTTCTATTTTATTTTTTTATTTTAACTCCCTAGACTTCCATCAAGCTTAAAAAGTTTCCCAAGACTTTCCCCTTCCAGATAAATGTATCACCCTAAGTTGCAGGCTCGCTATTGCTCGCCAGGAGAAGCTTGACAACTAAGTAGCCCGAACGGTCTTATCATTGACAAAGAAATGAGGCGAAATTTCTTAAAATCACTAAACTAATGGGGCGAAAGTCTTAAATTTTCAAAACTAATGTAGCTAAGTATGAAGGTGAATGAAGTCCAGACCGCCCCCATTCCCCAAGACACACACACACACACCTAACATTGTAGTGAAAGCCATACATACTATAAGGGAGGAACGTGTACAGTATATCCCCGACGCCATTTATTAATTTATTATATTTATTTCCTTTTTTTTTATGCTCCTTAGACCTCCATCAAACTTAAAATCTCCCCCAGGACCCCTTTTGAGATAAATTTGTTCATTTTTGTATAGTAAAATTGTAGGCTGATGCCATTTTTGATGAGCAAATATTTTCTCGTAATATTTTGAGGCTCCTTCGCATTGGTATCGGAAACGAGATCGAAGGTAGATTTTGTCAGGAGTTTAATCGTTTCAAAATACAATTACAAATTTTGTCTATATTTATGGCTATTTTATTAGACGATTTTATTCAGATGAGGAAGGGTATATGGAAGGCAGAGGGTTGTTGTTGTTGTTGTTGTTCCCTAAGCTGCCTGGCCGAACAGCCCCGAGTCCTTAAGGAAGGCCATGGCCACGGTCGGGCTTTCCCACAGAGCTCTCAAAGAGTGTAAATTGTGTTGTTGGCGTAAGTGGTTGTGTGAAATGCAGTCTTCTATGATATGTTTAATGGTATGGGGTGCTGTGTTACAACCCGGGCAGGTGTCGACGACGGAGTCATCCAGTCTCTTCTGATAGCTCAGAAGAGCTGGATGGTGTCCGCATCTCAGCCTGGTCAGGTGGACTCTGTCCTCGCGAGGAAGGGAGGATTCAGAAGGATGGATTTCGGGAGGTCGTGCTTGCAGCTGCGTGTTGTCTATGAGTGAGTGGATGGAACGGCGAGTGATATGAGTATGGATGTGCTTCCGGAAGTTGGTTTGGGGTGGGCAGGGAGGGAGAGAAGACAGTATTTGTGTGTGATAGCGTGTGCTGGGTGTCGTTTTGATATTTCTTGGTGTCTGTGGGTGTGTTGCCATGTAGTGTAGTGGGTGGTGTTGATTCGTGGAGGCTGCTGCCAGGAAATGTGTGCCTCTCATGTCTAGATGATCTTTGACTTTGAGGACTTTGGTTTCTTGATGTAGGTGATCTGTGGGTGTCGTAGCTGTGCATCCTGTGATGATTTTCAGGGCTTTATTTTGAATAGTCTGTAAGGTCTTATGATGTGTTTCAGCTAGGTTAGAAGCCCAGGCCGGGCTTGCGTATTCCATAACTGATCTTATGTATTGTTTGTAGACTGTAGTGGTGGTTTCTTTGTTGTGTCCAAATTTTGTGTGGGCAAGTGATCTGAGGGCGTTAATTCTGGGTGTCAGTTTCTTTTTCGTGTTTGTGGTGTGCTGTTTGAATGTCATTTGGGTGTCGTATGTTACTCCTAGGATTTTGTGTGTGTGTGTGTGTGTGTGTTAGGGGTGTGTTGTTTATGTTGAGTCCCGGGACGTAATCGTGCTCTCCTGTCCAACTTGTGAGGAGGGTTGCAGTGGATTTAGCTGGGGCTAAATTGAGTCTGTTTGTAGTGCACCATTCATGTAATGTGTCGAGATAGTCTTGAAAGAGTCTTGTTGCTGTGTCTGGGTTTTGGTGCGTGCTTGTGAGTGTTATGTCGTCTGCGTACGAGGCTATGGTTATTTGGGGTGAATTTGGTGTATTTATATCATGCATGTACAGATTGAAGAGTGCGGGCGACAGGACGGATCCTTGCGGGACTCCGTTTGGGAAATTTCTAATGCTAGATGACTGACCGGCAAAAGGATACGTGTGCACATCTGCCTGCTAAGAAGTTGGTCAGCCATTTTTTTGTGTTGTTGTGCATGTTTGTATTGTAGATTTTGTTTGTTAGGTTGTGGTGGGAGATGGCATCGAAGGCTTTACTAATGTCGAGTGTGGCAAGTACTGATCTGTGTGGTGGTCTAGCTGAGTTGATGCCGTCAAAAGCTCTTTGTGTAAGGTCTGTAAGAAGAGTGTTTGTGGAGTGCAATGGCCTGAAGCCGTGTTGTGTTGGAGAAAGGGGTAAGTCAGGTGTCATCAGTTGTAGTACAAGGCGCTCTATGACTTTGGAGGGGGTGCAAAGGAGTGTGATAGGGCGGTGTGAGGAGGGTAGCGTGGGGTCTTTGTTAGGTTTGGGGAATGTGATGATGATACCATGCTTCCAGATGTCTGGTATTGTGTTGTGTGAGTAGCTGTAGTTTGATATGTTAGTGAGTGCTTGTATGCCTTGTGGTCCCAGGTGTCTGAGGTGAATGTTGCTTATGTTGTCTAGGCCACAGGCGGGTGAGAGCTTGAGATTGTTGATGATATGCTTTGTCTGGTTGTTAGTGCAGGGTGTATAGTCAGGGTCTGTGGGGAATTGTCTTTTTCGTCGGATGACACATCGGTCATCTTTGTGGGGTTTTAGGTGACTGACACGAGAGAAGTGATTGATGAGAGTGTTTGCTTGTTGTTTACGTGAAGGAGTAGAGTCTGTTGTTGTGATTGCAGCATGTGATTGTGTTGTGTTGCTGTTGGAAAGTGTGATGCTGTTTAGTGTTTTGTAGATTTTTTGGGGGTTTGTTTTGTGATCGAGTGTTTGTAGGAAGTTATTCCAATTTAGTGTTTGTTGTTCTTGTATTTTGTTGTTAATCTGGATGTTGAGTGCTTGAATTTGTTGATTGATGTCTTGTGTGTGGGGTGCTGGGGAGTGTTTCAGTGTGCCGAGTTGTATGATGAGGTTTTTAATTTCTGGTGAGAAGTTGGGTTTGTGTTTTTTTATGTTACCTCTTGGAATGTGTTTCTTGTCGGCGTTTTGGATAGTCGTGTTGAATGTGTGTACAGCATTGTTGATGTTAGTGATGGGTGTACTGTTTAAGGTTTCAAAGTGTTGTTCTGCCTCATTTGTGAAAGCTTCCCAGTTAGCTCTTTTATAGTTAGTGTAAGTGTGTCTGTGGCTAGCTGGGGTGAGTCTTGTTTTGGTGGTGATAATGATCGGGAGGTGCTCTGAGCCCAAGGTTCTGACCACCTTCCAGGATGTTGTGGGGGCGAGTTCAGGGGAACAAAAGGTGATATCAGGAGATGATGGGATGTAGAGGGCTTGGTGGGGAGTATGGGTATGCTGATGAATGTTATTGAGGATATATAGGTTGTCTGTTTGGTGTTGTAAGGCCAGCCCTCTGTCTGTGTCGGGGTTGTCGACAAACCAGGCCGACGTCTTTGCATTGAAATCACCACCCAGGATGATGTGTGGGGTGTTTGTGATGTGTTGTATTTGTGGTCTGTAATCGTTTGGTACTGTAGGGGATGTTTGGGGAGGGATGTATGTGTTTATGATGGTAATGTTGGAGCTGTTGCCAGTGCGTATTTTAATTGATTGTGTTATCGTTTGGGGGGAGGAGGGATTTGGTATGTGCACTGGTGTCTATATATGTTATATCTTTTTGTACCAGGGTGATGAGTCCACCGCCAATGCCGACGGCCCGGTCTTGTCGTATGGTGGTGAAATTGTGAAATGTATGTGTATTTGTGTTGTACAGAGTTTTGTTTCTTGTAAGATGGCAATGTGTATGTTGTGTTGTTTGATGAAGTGTGTGAGTTTGTGTTTCTTTGTGTTGATGCCATCTATGTTTAGTTGAAGGATGTTAATGTTGTGTGTGCGGTGTATGTTGGGTGCTGCTGCACGAGGATGGGGTGGGGGTGGGGGTGGGGGTGATGGTGGGGGTGGTGATTGGGGTGCAGGAGAAGAGGGTAGGAATGGATTAGGTTGGGGTGTGGATGGGCTGGGTGGGTTGGGGAGGAGAGGTGGACGGGTTTTACGAGTGGGAGTGGATGTTATGGGCAGGTTATGTGGATTGGGGAGGAGAGGTGGACGGGTTTTAGGAGAGGGAGTGGATGGTATGGTAAGGTTATGTGGGTTGGGGAGGAGAGGTGGACGGGCTTTAGGGGTGGGATTTGACTGGGAGAGGGAGGGGCATGAGGAACATATCCAGGTGTTTGTGTAGTGTTTCATGGAGGCAAGTGTTGTGCAGGTGAAATGGGTCCAGTTCCTGCATGAGTTGCAGAGAACTGAACCCTTAGTTTGGCAGCTCGAAGTAATGGGTTTTGAGCAAGTTGGACATGTGTATTTGTAGGTGGGTCCTGGGTTGCTCTCAATATCTCCGGCTAGGAGTCTTCGAGAAATGACAGCCGGAGAGTCATTTCTCGGTGTAGGAAAAACTGTGTATTGTGTGTGTGTGTGTGGTGTGAGAGGTGTGAGAATTGCCCGGCGCGACCGCAGCCGCTCCAAGGACGCGTGCCCCCAGGGAGGGGGCAGGGGATAGTTGTGGCGGTTTGGCTCCCGGAAACTGCTCCCCACGGTCGGCAGCCTGCTGTCCTCCACTGTCGGTGATCTTGTCCCCGGACGGGAGGGGCGGCAGCCATCCATGGTCGGCAGTTCCGGGAGGTGGTCCCACGGCATAGACGCCGCCACTCCAGGACCCACACAGAGGGTTAATCTAGATAGTCTTTACCGTTATATTTTCCACAGATCCTTCTTAGCTGTATATAATCGTCTAATGATAACCAGAATCGACTGTCATAATGCGTCCTATTCTTGGAAGGGTTAAGAAGTTGTGTTAGTTCCGGTGGCTGAGAAGTATACCCAAGTACATCCCCGTCACCAGGAAGTGCTGTGTGTGAGGTGTTCCCAGTAAGGTCAGATAGTGTGCCAAACATAACACACTGACACACCCACACATAATTATACACACCCACATAAACACATATATACCCCCCACACATATTATACACACACATACAGTATACACATGTTCTCTATTTATCTATCTCTCAGACATTCATATACACAAACACATTCATGCTCTCTTTCTCTCTCACACACGCACATACACAAACACATACATGCTCTATATCTCCCTCACACACCCACATTCACAAATGCTCACATACACACCCAAACATTCTGCTGTTATATACCCTTTGGCACACACACACATAGCACATACACAAACACATACATGCTCTCTCTCTCACACATACATACACAGATGCTCACATACACACCCAAATATTCTGCTGTTATATACCTTTTGGCACACACACACACACACTCACATACACACACATAACACATACATGCTCTCTCTCACACACACATACACAGATGCTCACATACACACCCAAATATTATGTTGTTATATACCCTTTGGCACACACACACACACACATACACATACCCACACATACACCCACACTCACACACACCAATATACAGAGTTATTTTGTCTACAACCTGGCACTGACTTGTGAAGCAAACATGTGGGTTCAATTAAAAGGTTCGAGATTAATGTTCTCTTTATAATTGTAGTGTTGTTCTGAGCGAAGCAAAACGTACAAAAGAAGATCGTTTCGTAAAATACATTAACCCTTTCAGTACCGGTGCCGTCCTTTTAACCCTCTCACGTTCTTGACGCAATTTTGAGCCTATTAGGGATACTTTAAAGCCTTTATTACCATCAGGGGTATTTAGAAACCTTTAATTTAGTTACTTTAACCTCTGCAGTTGTCTTTGAGTTAGCTGTGGGCAGAAAACTAATTTTGGAGAGGTAATTATAAGAGTGAGAGAACTCTATTTCTTATTGCTAATCTGGCAAGCTCTGCGTCATATGGTCGTGAGAGGGTTAAGTTATTCTGGCTATTATTACACGACTTTGTCCAGTTTAAAAAGGGCTTCCAGCAATTAAAAGGCTTCAAACTATCTCACTTAACCCCTTTTTGCTACCACAGATCCTTTTTAAACTGCACACATACGTCTAAGTATAACTAGAATAAGATGAAAAAGTCTTCGCCGGTACAGAAAGGGTTAATTTTCCGGGAAGTTGAGCCACGCATAATCGTCATCAACTTAACCCCCTGAGGATTATGATTTTATGTATTTATAAATGTACTACAACCGTATTTTAGCTGGTAATTCTGCTAAATATCGATATCTACAGCTCCACCTTCCTCATAGAACGAAACTCGCAAGTGGTCAATTCATATGTGTGGCCATATTTGACCATAATAGCTGGTCATTAATAGTATTTTGTGAATGAATAGTCTTACCACATCTGTCAACAATACTATATAAGGATAGACTTCCATAGATAACACGGGAGTACACTGGGACTGGTGGGAACAATCAGACCATAGACAACACGGGAGTACACTGGGACTGGTGGGATCAATCATACCATAGACAACACGGGAGTACACTGGGACTGGTGGGATCAATCATACCATAGACAACACAGGAGTACACTGGGACTGGTGGGATCAATCAGACCATAGACAACACAGGAGTACACTGGGACTGGTGGGATCAATCAGACCATAGACAAGACGGGAGTACACTGGGACTGGTGGGATCAATCAGACCATAGACAACACAGGAGTACACTGAGACTGGTGGGATCAATCAGACCATAGACAACACAGGAGTACACTGGGACTGGTGGGATCAATCAGACCATAGACAACACAGGAGTACACTGGGACTGGTGGGATCATTCAGACCATATACAAGACAGGAGTACACAGGGACTGGTGGGATCAATCAGACCATAGACAACACAGGAGTACACTGGGACTGGTGGGATAAATCAGACCATAGACAACACGGGAGTACACTGGGACTGGTGGGAACAATCAGACCATAGACAACACGGGAGTACACTGGGACTGGTGGGATCAATCAGACTATTATGCAGCTTCAGTCTTAGCCAGGCGCGGGGCTATAATATTATGGGGGAACGGTTGCCTTGACTTAAAGGGGAGATGGGTCGTTTTTCTAGACCCCCTTCCTCCTTATTTTTATCCCCATTAATTTTCAGATTCTAAGATGTGTGCCCCATTAGTTTTTCGATTTTAAGACCTTTCACCCCATTTCCTTGTCAATTTTAAGACCTTTCGTGCTATTTAGATGTCGATTTTGTTCCGGGCGAACTATAGTGGGCCCACGATATATAGACTAATATATTAGTCTCTGTACCATGAGTGAGCCTGTATTTTTTGAAGAACCGGCCTTCGGCCGGGAAATTTTTCTACCGAAAAATGTACACATTAATCTAGAAGGGGGATCTAATGGATGTTTTTGTTTAAGTTTGATGGAGGTCTAGGGAGGAAACTAGAAAAATAATTAATATATGAAAAAAAATCGACCAAAAAGTGAACCATACCCCATTAAACAGTTTGGAAGCCACCAATGTTTTTCTTAACCACCCTTTCAGTACCGGTGCCGTCCTTTTCACTGTATTCTGGCTATTTTTAGACGATTTCATTCAGTTTAAAAAGGGCCTCCAGCAATTAATAGCCTTCGAACTACCTCACTAAACCCTTTTTACTACTACAGATGTTTCTTAAACTGCATAAAATCGTCTACATTTAGCTGGGATAAAAGTAAAAAAGCGTTGCCGGTACAGAATGGCTTATACAGTTGGCAGAGCTCCGGTATATATTGCTTGTATATGTATGTCTCGTATACAAATCATAGAAGCCTTATCATTTATGAACAATGCGTTATATAGACACATAAATTGGATCTAATGTTATGAATTGGAATGCACTAAGGAAATATCTAGTTATGGGAAGGTTTGTATTGCACTATCAAATACCATGAAAATGTCCCGAGTTCGAATCCCGGGAGGACCATATGCTTTCATTAGTTTATTCAAGTACAAAGAAGTACAAAGGAAATCAAGCAACAACAGTTCTAGTGACCCTTCTAGGCTGCTTGTCCTCCAAAACACTGAGGATGAAGTGTTCAAACAATGGTTTAGAGTGGGTAAGGGAACATTGGAAAAGGACATACTGCCCTGGAACTAATGTCCATGGCAGGATTAGGAAGTTAGTAGGGGACAGATGGGTTAGTAACTGGTACATTGGGGTTTGTAATTGATGATTGATGTATGAACGGGGTGTTACTTATAATAGGCTATTGTAGAAAGTAAGGCATAAATACTTAATAAGTGATTAAGAAATCTCTAACGAATATGTCTTTGGTATATTTATCTGTTCAAAGCAAAACGCCCTTTACAAAAATATTGAAATGTGAATCTAAATTCCTATAATGAAGTAAGCAAGTCGATAGACCCACGGAAATCAACTAAAAATATTTTTCTCAAAATAATTTTTATTAAGGAAAACAGCTGGCAGACATACCTAAGGACAGTAATACCACCTGACGCATTCGTGGCGGCGACACACCCAGCGTTTTGAAGGTGGGGGTGGGGGGGCATTTTATTTAATGCATCTGAGGTGGGACCGTTTGCTCATTTGGCACTACCGGCATAAGACAATATTGCCTGGTTTAACGTTAGCCTGGTTTAATATTCTCTCAAACCTATTTCATATCTATTGAACACACTGCAAATATCATAATTTTGTCTCGTATCAACATAATTAAACATGGTCTAACGTTAACCTAGTCTAGCATACTCTAAATTATTCGATATCGAGTGAATATACTACAAATATCCCAAATCAGTCACGTATCCAAATTAATCAAACAGCGGAGCAGGGCAGATTATGCACAGGGAGTAAATCAGATGAAATGCCGTGTTGCCATATGTACAAACCTCCCAAGCCCGGTTGCACACACGTAATAATCATAAAATAAAACCGGGAGTCGGGAATGTGGAGCCGAATGGGGAGGTGGCGTCGAAGTGGTTCTCAGTTTGTTTACATCCCGAGCGGGCCCGCTGACCTTGTAACTGCGCCAACTGAGCCCCCCTCCCCTCTCTTCCTGTTTCCACTCACCCTCGTCTACAATCTTGTTTTTCCCCTCTAATTCCTCGTATATTGCCATTCCTTTACGCCTTTATTTCTTCTTTCGGGCTATCTTGCTGCCTTTTCCTTTCAGCATATATCTTTCCTCTGTTCGCGTTTGTTTTATAAAGGCATTTTCTTCAATTGGTTTTATCATTTCCCAGTTTGCGTATAGTACTCCTTTGTATTCTAAAAATTGCTTATAGGTCTATTGCCATTCCTCTCCGCCTTTCATTCTTCTTCCGGAGATTGTTTCTGATTTTTTTGTATCTGTTATGCCTTTATTTGTCCTGTTTATGAATCTTCCTCTGTCCTCCAAATTTCCCTGTCGTTATAATTTCGCTATGCCCAAGCTTTTGTCTTCCCCTCTTCTTATATTTTAATTCCTCTTCGCCTCTATCTATCCTTCCGGGGATTGTTTTTGTTCATATTTTTTCCATATACACATTTCCTCTTATCCTGCGATATACTGTATATTCCTCTTTTCATAATCTGTCTATTCTATATCCTCTGTACACCAACTATTTATCTTATTGTCAATCCTCTGCGCCTCTAACTCTCTTTCCAGGCTTTTTTCTGCTTTTATTTGTACATTTATAAGTGTTTCTTCTTCCTCCATTTGTTTATATTTCCCTGTGCATTCCCAAGCATTACTTCTACCTCCCAGTATTGTCTTCACTTTATTGGCTGTGTGTGTGTGTGTGTGTGTGTGTGTATGTGCGTATGTTTGTGTGTGTGTGTGTGTGTGTGTGTATGTGTATATGTGCGTATGTGTGTGTGTGTGTGCATGTGTGTTTGTGCGTATGTGTGTGTGTGTGTGTATATGTGCGTATGTGTGTGTGTGTGTGTATGCATGTGTGTTTGTGCGTATGTGTGTGTGTGTGTGTGTGTGTGTGTGTATGTGTGTTATATATGTCTATTAATTAATTTTCATTCTTGAATATCTACATTATTCTTTCTCTTACGTATAAAGCCTAAGTAGCATAATATGGGCCACTTTACATGAATTAGGTAGTACAGTTTCTGCAGACAGTGAGTGCTACATTGCCTGCCGGCCAAAGACTATACTGCCTAGTTAACTTGACTATAATATGCCTCGTGCGTTCTACACCCTCTCCAACACGCAGTAACACGTTATTATTATGTGGCGTCTCGTAGCTTTATAGATTTTCCTATATTTAACTCTATTTGTTCCGAGAAGGGTCTTTTTGCACCACTAATTAGTTTGGAAGCTTTAAAACGTTCCATCCCATTAGTTTAGCGATGTTTTTCTCGGCGAGCAATAACTAATCTTTACCTTAGAATAAATCGACCTTCGACCGAGAAATTTATCTAGCGAAATTTTACAACTTCGGGTGGGCATTCTTTAGTTTGAAGGAAGTCTGGGAAGGCATGTTTGTTAGCCTAGGGCATTCTTTAGTTTGAAGGAAGTCTGGGAAGGCGTGTTTGTTAGCCTAGGGCATTCTTTAGTTTGAAGGAAGTCTGGGAAGGCGTGTTTGTTAGCCTAGGGCATTCTTTAGTTTGGAGGAAGTCTGGGAAGGCGTGTTTGTTAGCCTAGGGCATTCTTTAGTTTGGAGGAAGTTTTGGGAAGGCGTGTTTGTTAGCCTAGGGCATTCTTTAGTTTGCAGGAAGTCTGGGAAGGCGTGTTTGTTAGCCTAGGGCATTCTTTAGTTTGAAGGAAGTCTGGCAAGGCGTGTTTGTTAGCCTAGGGCATTCTTTAGTTTGAAGGAAGTTTGGGAAGGCGTGTTTGTTAGCCTAGGGCATTCTTTAGTTTGAAGGAAGTCTGGGAAGGCGTGTTTGTTAGCCTAGGGCATTCTTTAGTTTGGAGGAAGTCTGGGAAGGCGTGTTTGTTAGCCTAGGGCATTCTTTAGTTTGAAGGAAGTCTGGGAAGGCGTGTTTGTTAGCCTAGGGCATTCTTTAGTTTGCAGGAAATCTGGGAAGGCGTGTTTGTTAGCCTAGGGCATTCTTTAGTTTGAAGGAAGTCTGGGAAGGCGTGTTTGTTAGCCTAGGGCATTCTTTAGTTTGGAGGAAGTCTGGGAAGGCGTGTTTGTTAGCCTAGGGCATTCTTTAGTTTGCAGGAAGTCTGGGAAGGCGTGTTTGTTAGCCTAGGGCATTCTTTAGTTTGGAGGAAGTCTGGGAAGGCGTGTTTGTTAGCCTAGGGCATTCTTTAGTTTGGAGGAAGTCTGGGAAGGCGTGTTTGTTAGCCTAGGGCATTCTTTAGTTTGCAGGAAGTCTGGGAAGGCGTGTTTGTTAGCGTAGGGCATTCTTTAGTTTGGAGCAAGTCTGGGAAGGCGTGTTTGTTAGCCTAGGGCATTCTTTAGTTTGCAGGAAGTCTGGGAAGGCGTGTTTGTTAGCCTAGGGCATTCTTTAGTTTGCAGGAAGTCTGGGAAGGCGTGTTTGTTAGCCTAGGGCATTCTTTAGTTTGCAGGAAGTCTGGGAAGGCGTGTTTGTTAGCCTAGGGCATTCTTTAGTTTGCAGGAAGTCTGGGAAGGCGTGTTTGTTAGCCTAGGGCATTCTTTAGTTTGCAGGAAGTCTGGGAAGGCGTGTTTGTTAGCCTAGGGCATTCTTTAGTTTGCAGGAAGTCTGGGAAGGCGTGTTTGTTAGCCTAGGGCATTCTTTAGTTTGAAGGAAGTCTGGAAAGGCGTGTTTGTAAGCCTAGGGCATTCTTTAGTTTGAAGGAAGTCTGGGAAGGCGTGTTTGTTAGCCTAGGGCATTCTTTAGTTTGCAGGAAGTCTGGGAAGGCGTGTTTGTTAGCCTAGGGCATTCTTTAGTTTGGAGGATGTCTGGGAAGGCGTGTTTGTTAGCCTAGGGCATTCTTTAGTTTGGAGGAAGTCTGGGAAGGCGTGTTTGTTAGCCTAGGGCATTCTTTAGTTTGCAGGAAGTCTGGGAGGGCATGTTTGTTAGCCTAGGGCATTCTTTAGTTTGAAGGAAGTCTGGGAAGGCGTGTTTGTTAGCCTAGGGCATTCTTTAGTTTGAAGGAAGTCTGGGAAGGCGTGTTTGTTAGCCTAGGGCATTCTTTAGTTTGAAGGAAGTCTGGGAAGGCGTGTTTGTTAGCCTAGGGCATTCTTTAGTTTGAAGGAAGTCTGGGAAGGCGTGTTTGTTAGCCTAGGGCATTCTTTAGTTTGCAGGAAGTCTGGGAAGGCGTGTTTGTTAGCCTTGGGCATTCTTTAGTTTGCAGGAAGTCTGGGAAGGCGTGTTTGTTAGCCTAGGGCATTCTTTAGTTTGCAGGAAGCCTGGGAAGGCGTGTTTGTTAGCCTAGGGCATTCTTTAGTTTGCAGGAAGTCTGGGAAGGCGTGTTTGTTAGCCTAGGGCATTCTTTAGTTTGCAGGAAGTCTGGGAAGGCGTGTTTGTTAGCCTAGGGCATTCTTTAGTTTGCAGGAAGTCTGGGAGGTGTGTTTGTTAGGCTAGGGTATTCTTTAGTTTGCAGGAAGTCTGGGAAGGCGTGTTTGTTAGCCTAGGGCATTCTTTAGTTTGCAGGAAGTCTGGGAAGGCGTGTTTGTTAGCCTAGGGCATTCTTTAGTTTGCAGGAAGTCTGGAAAGGCGTGTTTGTTAGCCTAGGGCATTCTTTAGTTTGAAGGAAGTCTGGGAAGGCGTGTTTGTTAGCCTAGGGCATTCTTTAGTTTGCAGGAAATCTGGGAAGGCGTGTTTGTTAGCCTAGGGCATTCTTTAGTTTGCAGGAAGTCTGGGAAGGCGTGTTTGTTAGCCTAGGGCATTCTTTAGTTTGCAGGAAGTCTGGGAAGGCGTGTTTGTTAGCCTAGGGCATTCTTTAGTTTGCAGGATGTCTGGGAAGGCGTGTTTGTTAGCCTAGGGCATTCTTTAGTTTGCAGGAAGTCTGGGAAGGCGTGTTTGTTAGCCTAGGGCATTCTTTAGTTTGCAGGAAGTCTGGGAAGGCGTGTTTGTTAGTCTAGGGCATTCTTTAGTTTGCAGGAAGTCTGGGAAGGCGTGTTTGTTATCCTAGGGCATTCTTTAGTTTGAAGGAAGTCTGGGAAGGCGTGTTTGTTAGCCTAGGGCATTCTTTAGTTTGCAGGAAGTCTGGGAAGGCGTGTTTGTTAGCCTAGGGCATTCTTTAGTTTGAAGGAAGTCTGGGAAGGCGTGTTTGTTAGCCAAGGGGACAAACTAAAATACGTTGATCGAAAATGACAAAAACAAGCAAAATCCTCAGTAATAATTAAGGCGGGTCACAGGCTTTTGTTCTCTTTCTCTCCTTTTCTCTCTTTCCCTGGCTTGTATCCATTCAGCTCCATTCAGCCAACTGTTTTAAGACGTTTATTCCCATCCAGGTGTCGATTTCTTCCTGGCGAGCGATAGCGAGCCAGCATTGTATGGAGAAATCCGGCTTTGCCGGAAAAAAATTTCTATCGAAAAACGTAAAAATTTAGCTTGCTGTCAAAACAAAACAAAATATATATTGGCTGGCTACCGCTCGCGAGGAGAATATTGGCACCTGAATGGGGGTAAACGTCTTAAAACAGTAGGCTGAATGGGTTTGAATGGATACAAGCCAAAAAGAGAGGGAGAGAAAGAGAAAAAATGCAAGGTGGGCTCCCTTAAACAAAGTATCCTAACAACCCCCAAGACGTCGGATAAGGGTATGGTATTTAGTGTGCTAGCTTTGTTATGGATTTGTTCTCTCTCTCTCTCTCTCTCTCTCTCTCTCTCTCTCTCTCTCGCTCTCCATAAATTAATCTCTACTACATCTTGGCACCTCTCCCTACACATACCGCCACGACCACTACTACCACACACACACACACACACATTGTGTATTTTCAGCTCGTGAGGCTGCCATTCTTTAATAAACCGTTTATTATTATTATTATTATTATTATTACAAGGCTGTCACGTACGCTCGGATACCATAGTGTCTAGCCCACTCATACAAATTCGTGGACTTCACATATTTCTAGTTATGGAAGTATATTTCTGGAAAGGAATTTAGCAATATAATGTTCTATAAATTAACTACCTAACTATATACACTAGTTATTGTTAAGATACTTCTATCCATAAATCAATCCAGATAATTATAATTGCATACATAAATTAATATGGTATCCAGGAATTCCTATGAGTGAGCTAAGGACTATGGTATCCGAGTGTACGATATATGCTATTATACTGTATATAAACTTTCTCTTTCTTTCATTTGTTTCTGTATTTATTTTAATTCCTTCGTAGACCTTCATCAAGCTTTACCCGCAAGCCCCCACCTTCGAGATAAATTTGTGCATTTTTTGGTTGAATAATACCCTGGCCAAAGGCCGGTTCGTCCTAAATTGAAGGTTTCGTGTCGCTCGCCAGTAAAAGATCGACACCTTGAAGGCACAAAAGGTCTTAAAATTAACAAGGATATGGGATGATAGGTCTTAAATCGCTCAGAAGTAAAAAATCGACACCTAAATGACACGAAAGGTCGTAGAATTGACAAAGTAATGGGGAGAAAGGTCTTAAAATCGCCAAACTAATGGGGTGAAAGTCTTAAAATCTCTAGAAAAAACCCTCCCTTCACCATGTACAGTCGCGGACAATAATTACTGAACAACATTTTGAGAGCCTAATGATTAAATACCTGCTAGTTAGCTTGATGAACTGTTTAAACGGGTATTTTTTCTGGACTCCCTTCTCTCTCACGTTTAGCTCTCGAGATTTAAAGACATTTGCCCCATTACTTTGGGGATTTTAAGACCTTTCGCCCCATTTGTTTGTCGATTTTAAGACCTTTTATGGCAGTTTAATAAGGTTAACTATGTACACACAAAGTCACACACACACATATATAGACACACATACCCTTTCACACACACCCTTACGCACACACACACCCACCTCTACACACACACACACCTACCCTTACACACACGCACACACCTACCCTTACACACACGTACCTGCACCTACACCTACACACATGCCCTTACATACACACACACACCCACTCTTACACACCCACACCTTTACACACACCTACCTACTCCCATATCCATACACACACGCACACACCTACAAGTACACATCTGTTACATGACTTTCATATCTGTTTAGTCTGGTTACCATCAGCCACCTGAGAGAGAGAGAGAGAGAGAGAGAGAGAGAGAGAGAGAGAGAGAGAGAGAGAGAGAGAGAGAGAGAGACTCGACCCTGAACACCCATGAGCACAACACGTGGAAAAGGTGCTATATAACTCACTCACTCTCACTTTCTTTCTTTCTCTCTCTCTCTCTCTCTCTCTCTCTCTCTCTCTCTCTCCAAGCTAGGGCTACAAAGCTTATTCCATCGCTTAGAAGACTGAGCTATAAGGACCGGTTGAGAGGTCTTAAGTTAATCTCTTCCGTTGGAGACACGCAGACTACGAGGTCAGCTCATTGAAGTTTTTAAAATACTTAATGGGGTTGACAATGAGAATTATAGCAAACAGTTTAGCATTAATATGAAAACAGCACGCAACCATGACTGGAAATTAGAATTGAAAAGGTTCAGTACTAGTATCTATGGACACTTTTTCACATATAAGATCTGTTCTACCTGGAACAAACTTCCCTCTGAAGTTGTAAATAGTTCTTCAGTAGAGCAGTTCAAGCAGAGAGTAGATATTATTCAAAAATCTCTGTAAAGAGTGTAGTGTACTAAACAGTCTCTCTCCTTCCACTTCGAGTATCTCCTCGGAATGGACCGCAAGGTCTCTGAGATGCTAACTATTCCTTGTAACTTCTTGTAACTCTCTCTCTCTCACAAAGCCGTACCCAGAGAGACCCCGAGGACAGAGTACAAACGCACAGACCAAAATAAAGACAATACAACAACACAATCACTACATCAACACCTCAGCCACCTTGCGTTTGGTGTCCATAGTATCAAGAGGACATAGATAAATTGCAGAATTAAGGCATACGAAAAAACATCTGAAAGAGTTAAATATGTTTAGTTTAACAAAGGCAGGCTAAGAGGGGACGACCTAATCCAAGTGTTTGAAATGATTACAGATAGTGACAATATACAGTAGATATGTCAACAAATACTTCACATTCGATAATTCACATTACACTAGAGGAAATGGTTGTAAGAAAATGGGAAAGTCTTATAACTCACATGAGACAAAGCATTAATTTGTTAACCCCTTCTGTCCCGGCGACGTCTATATAACGTCATTCTAGCTATATTTAGACGATTTTGTGCAGCTTAAGAAGAATCTGTGGTTGTAAAAAAGGGTTAGGGGAGACGGTTCGAAGACTGTTAATTGCTGGAGGCCCTTTTTAAACTGAATAAAATCGTCTAACAGTAACCAGAATAAAGTTGAAAAGAGGTCGTCGGTACAGAAGGGGTTAATCGAGTAGGAAACCTATGGAATGGACTAGCTAGTAATGTCACTGAGTGTAGTATTGTTGACACTTTCAAAATTTGACTAAATAAGTATCTCGCTCTTAACCCCCGATTAACTGTGCTTACAAACAAATAGCACCACTCTTTACTAAGCTACCGTTACTGTACCTTTTTCACATTGGTTAAGTATGTTCAACTATAAGCAGCCTCGTAAGGATTTATAAATATGTTGTTACTTGTTTTCCATTGTACTCCATTGTACCTTATACAAAAACAACATTATAGTATTTTATATCAGCTGATAGTAAATGTAGGCTTTGCAGCTGAAGACGGTGGTTATGATAGGTTAAATGAAGTCGATTAAGTTACGATCAGGTTAAGGGGGTCACCGTTTTTTTTTTTAAACTTTCTCTTCTTTTCTCTCTTTCTCTGGCTTGTATCCATTCGGCCCCATTCAGCCAACTGTTAAGACGTTTATCCAGGTGTCGATTTCTTCCTGGCGAGCGAAAGCGAGCCAGCATTGTATGGAGAAATCCGGCTTCGCCGGAGAAATTTTTCTATCGAAAAATGTACAAATCTAGCTTGCTGTCTAAAAAAAAAAATATATATATATACGCTGGTTCGTTACCGCTCGCCAGGAAAATATTGACACCTGGATGGGGGTAAACGTCTTAAAACAGTAGGCTGAATGGGGCCGAATGGATGCAAGCCAGGGAAAGAGAGAAAGGGAGAGAAAGATCAAACAAGCGAGGTGGGCTCCCTTATAAGTTGTATAGTAAGGGAACACATACAGCTAAAGATATAAACAGCAACAACAACAAGAAGAAGAAGAGTGACATTAGCAACACCAGTACAGTAATAATATGACACTTCTGTCTTTGTTGTATACTTATATCCTGTGTGGCTGCTGAGCGTGTCTGAACCTGTCTAACCTCTCTCTCTCTCTCTCTCTCTGAAAATACAAACATAAACAAAAAAATACACCGATTTTTGGAAGAACACTATACCTTCCTCACTCACTCTCTCTCTCTCTCTGAAAATACAAACATAAACAAAAAAATACATCGATATTTGGAAGAACACTATACCTTCCTCACTCACTCTCTCTCTCTCTCTCTCTCTCTGAAAATACAAACATAAAACAATAATACAAAGAATTTTGGAAGAACACTATACCTCCCTCACTCACTCACTTTCTCTCTCTCTCTCTCTCTCAGCCAATGTTGCAAGGTCAATAATCTTGAACTATGTAATAATGCACCGGATCGGCATATTGGCACCTCTTCTTGCAACACTCGGGAAATTATAGAAAAGCAAAGGAAAACATAGCAGAGAGAGAGAGAGTGAGAGTAAGAGAGAGGTGTGGGGTGTGGGGTGTGGGGGGGGGGGGGGGGGGGGGGTAGCCTGCACGTGAACACAACGTGGGGGTTTGTTTTGGTTGTACCGAGCCATAACCTCGATATAGTGACACACCGGAGGGAGAGAGTAGTAATTATTATGTTCCTTCCAACAACCAACTATACTCCTAAAATCGATTAATGAAATTTACAAACACATAATATGTGGCGATTATGTAACAGGTCATCCCCCCCCTCCCTATCCCCTCCTTCCTATCCGTTTACACTCCCCTACCCCTCTAAATCCGTCCTCCCTATCCCTTTACATCCCCCTCCCCCTCATCATACTTCACATACCTCTACATCTCCCTCCCTTCCCCCTTACTATACTCCGCATAGCTTTACACCCCTCCTCCCCCTACCCATTTAAACCCCTCCCTCCCCTCTCTCTACCCCTGTAAATCACTCCTCCCCTACCCCTGTAAACCACTCCTCCCCTCCCCCATCACTATACTCCACATAACTTTACACCTCTCTTCCCCTTCCCCTACAAACCCCTCCTTTCCTCCCCTTACCCCTTTAAGCCATCCTTGTCTTCCCCTTTACACTCCCTACCCCTCCCCTCCATCTTCCCCCC
>JBAKBP010017154.1:0-49550 GCA_037953745.1 Lithodes maja | reverse complement strand
TCTGTGGTGGGCTTCTCATTCTGGGGCATTTACTTCCCTCTCCTTCATTATAGGCTCGTCCTCGAGCCTCAAGGGTGAAGTAAAAAGAAGCATAGTCAGAAAAATGTAGGTTAACAAGAAAAGTAGTACGACTAAGGAAAAAAAAATAATATATACAGTATATGGAAAACATGTAAATTTAAGAAAAGGCAGATAATTAAGAACAGGAAATTAAGAAGAGGTAAAGTGTTTAACAATGTATAAAGCAAATTTAAAAGATAGTCAGAAAAGTGTAGGTAACAAGAAAAGTAGTATGACTAAGGGAAAAAAATAATATATACAGTATATGGAAAACATGTAAATTTATAGAATCATGCCCAATCGCTTAGGAATTGAAAATATTCAAAACAATTTAGTACAATAATCTCATCATCATCATCAAGGGGGGGGGGGGTATTTAGAGTCGCCGTTAGTCTGGGTGACAGTCTGGTAATAGGGGGTGGTGGTTCACTTTCACTTTGGAAGGGCGGGGTGGATATACCGTTAGTTCTTGTCGTTAGGAATGTGGGTCTGGGGGGCGAGCTGGCCCGGGGCCAGTTTTGGAGGGGGGTCTAAGTGGTTTCGGTCGGGGGTAGTGATAGGGGGGTTTTAAAGATGAAACGGGCAGGTCGAGTCGGGGTTGTTGTTGCGGAAGAGGTTGGTGTTGGGGAGGGGTTGAATTGTGTAGAGAGTTGTGGTCGTGAGTGGGGTTTGGGGAAGGGTGAGTAAGGCTGAAGGTTGAGTGTTTACTATGATCGGGTGGTTTGAAAGTTTGGTGTGTGGGGATTTGATAGGGAGATGGTGGGGGGGGTCTGGGCAGGCAGGGTTGTGGTTTGAGAGGGGTTGAATTGTGTAGAGAGTTGTGGTCGTGAGTGGGGTTTGGGGAAGGGTGAGTAAGGCTGAAGGTTGAGAGTTTACTATGATCGGGTGGTTTGGAGGTTTGGTGTGTGGGGATTTGATAGGGAGATGGTGGGGGGGGTCTGGGCAGGCAGGGTTGTGGTTTGAGAGGGGTTGAATCTAGACTGATTTTATTTCCGGGAGAGACATGGATGGGATTTCGAGGAGTGGTTGAAGTTGAGAGGTTGATTATGTTGTTTGGGGCGAGAGAGAGAGTATTTTGGGGTTTAGCCAAGGTGGAAAAAGTTTTGTGGCTGGATTGGAATGGGAGTGGTATTTTGTCGAGCGGGATCTTTGGGGGGGGAATTTGGGGCGGGTGGGGTAACGGTGAAGAGGGGGAGGTTGAAAGTTTAGCGGGGCTCATGATGGTGGGGGACCGACTGGTGAGCAGGTGTTCGGTACGCATGAGGGGGGGGAAATCACTTTGGTGGGAGTCACGCGTGAGGGGGGGGTTAACGGCGCGTGTGGGAGGATCAGAGTGGTGGGGTGTGTCGGTGGCAGTAACGGTTTGCTTAGAGGTTATCTGGGGTTGGTGAGTTTGTCTGTCATGAGGGGGTGAGTCAAGTGTGGGGTGTTGAAGTTTATTAGGGGTGTGAATTGTGGGGGGGTGGAAGGGAGCTACTGACTGAAAACTGTCACAAGGGAGATTTTGTTGGTGGGGGAATAGCGGAGTATTTCTGGGGGAAGGGGGGGAACATGGTTGGGTCCCTAGGTCGTCACGCGTGAGGGGAGGATTAACGGCGCGTGTGGGAGGATCAGAGTGGTGGGGTGTGTCGGTGGCAGTGACGGTTTGTTTAGAAGTGATCTGGGGTTGGTGGGTTTGTCTGTCATGAGGGGGTGAGTCAAGTGTGGGGTTTTGAAGTTTATTAGGGGTGTGAATTGTGGGGGGGTGGAAGGGAGCTACTGACGGAAAACTGTCACAAGGGAGATTTTGTTGGTGGGGGAATAGCGGAGTATTTCTGGGGGAAGGGGGGGAACATAGTTGGGTCCCTAGGTCGTCACGTGTGAGGGGAGGATTAACGGCGCGTGTGGGAGGGTCAGGGTGGTGAGAGGTGAGTGAGTTAGGAAACGGGATTTGTTGGGGGGACTGCGGCGGGTTGGTGGGGGAAAAGTTAGGTGTAGAACAGGGGTTATTGGTAGAGGACTGATGTCTTGATTTGGGGTTTTTAACATGACTAATTTTGGGAATCTTCTTGGTGGCAGTCACGGTCTGGTTAGCGGTTATCTGGGGTTGGTGGGTTTTTTTGACAGGACGAGTTTGGGGAATTTTCTTGGTGGCAGTCTCGGTCTGGTTAGAGGTTATCTGGGACTGGCGAGTTCGTTTGACATGAGAGGGCGAGACGAGTGTGGGGTTTCGACGTTTTCTAGGGGTGTGAACTGTGTGGGGGTGGAAGGGAGCTACCGACTGAAAACGGTCACAAGCTACCGACGGAAAACGGTCACAAGGGAAATTTTGTTGGTGGGGGGATAGCTGAACATTTCTGGGGTCATGGGGAAAATAGGTTGTGGTAGGCCTACATAGGTAGGCATAGCTAGAATACGGGGCTTGTTGGGGGGGCTGCGGAGGGTTGGTGGGGGAAGAGTTAGGGATGGTCGGAGAGGATAGAGGCAAGGAAGAGTGCACTGGGGTTGGACTTTCACCGGAAGTCCTTTTGGAAGGGTGCACGGAGTCTTGGATAGGGGCTGAAGGGTTGGATAGGGGATTCATCGAACTGCGTAGGCATTCTTCTCTGATGGAGAGCATATGTTCTTCGAATAAGCCATACGGGTCGAGATGGGCGGTGATGTGGGGTGGGAGGATATTTAACAAAGCGGTGAATAAGAGTTCATTTTGTTGGTCGTAATCTTCATAGCTATACGTGGTCCTCACGTATCTGTAGAGTTGTATGAGGGTCACATTTATATCCCCTTCATACTTGATCTCGTCGACTTTTATTATTTTGGGGGCGACGGGGGAACCCAAAAGTGGATCTAAGGTCCGGATCACGAAGGATCGAAACTGGTTCCAGGTACTCTCTGGCGTATTCTGTGCCACCATTTGGTGGATAAATTCTTTAAAGGTAGGCTTATCAACAAGTTGGGAAACGGCTTCTCCCAACTGTATAATATGCAAAATTCCCCAGGCGATTTTTTCGCGGTCATTATAAAATACCACATCGTATACTGGCTTTATTATGTCTAAGTAACTGGTGATATCATACGTGTTTAAATCATACTTGGGAATGTGTGCGAGTGGCTGAAGATTTCGACCTGTTGCCATGCTTCTACTGTTCCAAACTTGCAGTGTAATGCAACCTTTTATCCGAATCAAGAACCACCGCTGCCGCCAATGTTATGCTGGGTGTGAAGGGAATTCATGGTCTCCTGAAATATCCCCAGGCTACCTTTAGGATCAACTTTTCCTGGTACCTGGCGCGGGGTACGAACCTCTGAAGGGAATTTAACCCCCCTAAAAACCCACAGGTTTTGAGATGCCTTGGGTGGGGTTCGAACCCTGGTTAGTGACCCAACCATCACCACCAGGCCCGCGCGCTAACCCACTGTACTACCACGGACGTACTAAAAGTATAGCAACCTTAGTCCGATTTTTAAGAACCAGGTGATAGTCTCGTGGTGTTATCACGTGATGAGTTTATTGGACTTACCATCTCCGACTATTTTACGCTATACCTGACGTCAACTCGGGTTAGTATTATTGTGGGTGCGGGACATTTTCGAGGGCATTACAACAAGAATGGAAACCCTGAGGACCCTCTAAACTATAGACCAGTTTCACTTAATAGTATTGTATGCAAGATTTGTGAAAAGCTAATTAGGAAGAGATGGATGAAATTGTTGGAGAGAAAGAAGATAATAACCCCAAAGCAATTTGGATTCAGAGAGGGGACATCTTGTGTTACCAGTTTGCTATGTTATTACAGTAGGGTGATAGATGTACTCCAAGAAAGAGGCGGATGGGTGGACTGCGTCTACTTAGACCTTTCCAAAGCATTCGATAAGGTACCACATAAGAGATTGTTATCTAAGCTTGAGACGCTAGGATGTGTCAGGGGGAGTTTGCTAAAATGGATGGAGAGCTATTTAACAGATAGGGAAATGAGGACCAACATTAGAGGAACTTACTCATCGTGGCGGAAAGTTGAGAGTGGTGTGCCGCAGGGATCTGTGTTGGCACCTCTCATGTTCCTTATGCACGTGAATGACCTGCCGATAGGCATAAACTCCTACATGTCAATGTTTGCAGATGACGTAAAAATTATGAGACAAATAACAAATAAAAGTAGTTGTGAGGAGCTGCAAGGGGATTTAGATAAAAATATACGAATGGAGCACCAAGTGGAAAATGAAATTTAATATAAGTAAATGCCATGTGTTAAATATGGGAAGAAGTGTGAATAGACCAAATTGGGAGTACAGGATGGGAGATAATATAATTAGCAAGGCCGAAAAAGAAAAGGATTTAGGGTTGATTTTACAAGATAATTTGTCGCCAGAGAAACATATTAACAAGCTCTTTAGCGGAATGTATGCAATGGCCGGGAATATGAAAGTTGCTCTGAACTGACTCTGAATTAGCGGCTCGCTTGGTGTAGTGACTAGCGTCTCGGACTTCCACCCAGAAGGCCCGGGTTCGCGCCCACGCTCGGCGCATTAAAGATTTTTCACAAGCACTGAGTCGTTACCATCCCTCATGAGCAAAGGGATGGGGTAGTAGTACAGGACCCCAATGGAAATACGCCTAATCGGCCTTATTGAGCTATCCTTAGCTAGCTTAGCATGGCTAGCTTTAAGAACTATTAACTACTTGGATGAGACCATGGTAGCGAAAATTATGAAGAGTATGATTAGACCAAGATTGGAGTATGCAGCAGTGGTGTGGTCCCCGCATCTAAAGAAGCATATTCACAAGTTAGACAGAATCCAGAGAGCAGTTACTAGATTGGTTCCAAGTCTTAGAGAGCTGCCATATGAAGGGAGGCTAGACAAATTAAATCTACCGAGTCTAAAAGAGAGGAGAGAGAGGGGAGACATGATAATGATGTACAAATGCACCCGGGGGCTGGAGAGGCTGGATAGGGAGGATATATTAATTATGGATACAGGAATAACTAGAGCCCACAGCTAAAAAGTAAAAAGACCTACCTGCAAGAACGATATCAGGAAGTTTAGCTTCCCCTATAGATGTATTGACAAATGGAATGGGCTGGAGAAGGAGGTGGTAGGGGCAAGGAATATCCATATTTTCAAGAAAAAATTGGATAAAAAGTAGACTGAGAGACGGGACAACACGAGCTTAGCTCAACTCCTGTAAACTACAATTAGGTAAATACACTGCCACTGTGGCATTCAGTGTCTGAACATTGAAACCTTGGACTTTCATCCTGCAGATAGGCTAGCTTAATCAGATTCCTGCTTGAAACTGCTGCCAGGATTTCATGAAAAGTGTAAGTATCCTATTCCTAGGCCTAAAGGCTAAACCTATCCTAATTTAGGCTAGCCTACTTGACTCTTGGATTATGTTACCTAGACAGCGAGGCTATTTTGGATTGTTTTAAGCTAGCCTAACCTATTGTGTTACGGTAGGCTAAGCTAGTGTTTGAACTGATTTATCAGTTTGGTCTAGTTAGCCTAGGCCTAGTTAATGCCTAGCCTAGGGCCCTAGGTCTACTTGTAAATTATATTTTGGTCAATTATAGGGAATAGGCTCGCACGGCTTATTTTTCATGTTTTTTCCTCCAAATTTTGAGAAATGAGGGTTTTCATGATTATAGCCTAATTCCAATGTGGGATACACAATGGGTTGAGGCACTTGAGGGGGGCTTTCCCCCCCCCCCCCCCCCCATGAATTATTGAAATCGTCATCTAGACTATGTTGCCAGCCGGGGGTAAATATCGATTATACTGCATAAAGAAGGAGTTTGTAAACCGTGAGGATGTCCGAAAGAGCTCGGAGATTGCTTAGAATGGGCGTTTTTTCTATTAATCCAGCAAGCGCGATAGGCCTCACGGAAGGCTTCCTATAGGGAACGCGATAGGCCTCACGAAAGCAAGACCATAAAAAAAGCCTTAAAAACAAAAAAAAAGGGTCTATCAAAACAAAGGAATTTGTCTCTAGGTGAGATAATTCCCCTCTAGTACTCATCCATGTGTTTCTCACCCCCCCCCCCCCTCCCTCCCCTCCACAATTATCACCTATTTTTCCTCATTATCATCATTTATCGGTAATTTTTCTCTCCCGCGATAATGTAGCACAAGTGGGTTGCATAAAAGATCGTTATGTAACACCCAGACACCGGCACACACCGCCCCGCTCGCCTCAGTTGACTCACAGACAGCGAGAGGGGAGGGTTGCCTGTGGCTCTCTCTCGCCTGAGATTATGACCGGGTGGCCAATATCTTCGTTTTTCACCACCCAAATGCTTTTCCAACTTATTTTTGCACTCTTGAAGGTTCATATATACATCATATATGTAAAATAAAAGCATACCGAAAACAAATAATGCTCTATATTGTAAATATAACAAATTCTGTCAGAATCCAAGGCTAGAAATGCACAAATAACTACCCTAGCCCCTAGGTCTATATCGCGCTTGTCAGGTTAATATTGGGTTTTATAGCCTAAATGTGATCAAAATTATTCTCCCACAGTGAATTATACATGAGTACAGTTACTACAGAACTACAGTATAAGGATTCCATAGACCTACATTGTCCCTAATAAATTAGCCTATGTATAATAAGGCTGCGAGCCTATTCCCTATAATTATCATATTTTGTATAGGGTAGGCCTAGAATAGAATAATATTATAGTACTGTAGTTAGACTGTTAGGTTTAGGCTAGCCTATAGGCTACCCTACTAAAGAGCCTTTCATGATCATGACTCAATATTTATTAGATTAATTGACATTGTCATTACCTAGTACTGTACAGTCATTTGACAGTGTTAGACTGTTAGCCTACTTACCAGTAGCCAGGTAATAGCCTATGTATGGACAAGGTTACTTTTACTCTCCATTCTCCAATGCAGGCAGCTCGGTGGACGGTGATTTTATCATAGGCCTATAGGCTATGTAATTTTTGCTGTAATATATGTTAAGAACTTAGGCCTAAGCCTATTATCGTCGGAAATTATATTTTCTATTAGACTCAGTGCCGTGGGATAGGCTACTGGCTACGTAAGGGTATACAGTCGACGCTCGAGTTAACGGACCCCGATACAACGGATTTCGGATTTAATGGACTCTGTCCGTAGCCGGACAAAGTCCGTTGCTCGAAAAAAAGTCCGGTAATTGGCATGGCGCAGCGCACCATTTTCCCGGCAAACCCCTGTACAGCTCTCTTTCTATCTATCTATCTCTCTAATGCATCTATCTAAATCCCTTATACATTAATTAACATAACTATGTCTTATTTGGTCTTTTTTTAATCTATGAATCATTTCTAATACGATGGAATTGAAAACAATATTACCCTTCCAACACAAATAATAAAATGAAAACGAGAGTAAATATAAATGTCTCCTTTGTCTTTCAGAAACATAAGTAGTATTTTTATCGCTCGCTCGCCCCTAGCCACTCTCTCTCTATCTATTTATCTCTCTAATGCACCTACCTAAATCCCTTATACATTAACATAACTATGTCTTATTTGGACTTTTTGTAATTTTTGAATCATTTCTAATGCGATGGAATTGAAAAATATAATATCCTTCCAGCACATAGATAAACAATAAATAAGATAGGCTAGTCAAAAAAATAGTTCAACCTTCCCCTCCGTCTTTGCGCCGAGCTTCCGAGACGGGAGATTTACGCTTGATAGATTTTTGTTGTTTTTTTGTTCCCACGGTATACACAAAATGATGGGGAAATATTATAACATGTTTTTAATTGACATTTGTGTCATTTTTGCTGATTAGGAGTTGGTGGAAAAAAATCTTTAATTCTATCATATCGGAAATGATTCACAGATTATATAGAGACCAAATAACATACACTTTTAAGTGTGTTCAATAGTTTTGCATTATCAATAGGGTGTAGCACAAGGCTTATCAACATTATCACAGTAACGGGATCGGGGTTGAGGCCGGGACGGGGAGGGGAGGGAGTAGGCCTACAGCGGATGGGGATATCCTTCCTTTTTTTTGTTTTCCCATGTGAAATTTATCATATCAATGACAAATATGACCTTTATTATGTTTTCAGGGACAGTACAGCACGTGTCCCTCAATCACAAAAAAAAGAAAAAAAAAAAAAAAAAAACTAAATCCGAAGGCAATTTTCCAGCTACGGACTTTTTCCAGCAACGGACTCGGTCTCCCCCCTATTAGTCCGTTAAATCGACTGTATATATATGACATAGCCTAATTATCGAGGATTTGCGGTACTGTACATGAATTAGAATTTAGAAGTATGTGCGGAGAGAGATGTTTCTGGCTAACACATTTTTTGAACATAGTCACATTCATAGATTATACATGTCACAGAGGTGAAGGTGAGCAGGAACAGAAATCTCTAATTTGTAAATTTCATTAATCGATTTTAGGAGTATGGTTGGTTGTTGGAAGGAACATAATAATTGACTACGCCATGATGGACTCCGGACTAAAAGGAAGAATTTTAGATTCAAAGCTGTAAGAGGTATGCTGACGGGATCAGACCACTATACAGTGCTGACAAAAGTGAGGATAAGGAAAGAGTGGAAATATGAGAGGAAAGAGAGAAAACTGACAGTAGAGAGAATAAATGTGAGAAAATTAAATGAAGAATGTAATGCAACAAAATACAAGGACATCCTGAAAGAGACTATAAAGGACATGGATGTTATGATAGATCTGGGAAATACTGTAGACGAAGTATGGAAAGGTACAAGAGACTCTATGATTAAAGCAGCTGAGAAAGTATGTGGGAAGAAAACCTTTAAAATGTGGAAGAAGAAAGGTAACGCATGGTTTAGTAAAGAGATAGAAGAAATAGTGAAAAAGAAGAAAGAGTTCAGAAAGAGTATGCTGCAAAAGAATATACCTAGAGAAACTAGAGATGCGAGGAAAGAAGAATATACAAATTTGAAACAAAGTGAAGAGGGCGATACAAAACGCTAAAAGGAAGACAGATGAGGCATATGGGAGAAAGATTAGTGAACAGTTTCTGAATGACAGGAAAGCATACTACAGAGCTGTGAAAGAAGCCAGAGGGAAGAAGACTGAGAGTGTCTCAGGTGGTAGGATGAGGGACATGAATGGGGAAGTGGTAGAGGGTGATGGTGTGGTGAAAGTATGGAAAGATCATTTTAGTAGCTTAGCTGTAAAGAGTAGGGGGAAGGCAAAGATCTCATCCATAGGAATGGAGAGAGGTAGAATAAACGGGTAGTTGAAAGCCAGATAAGCAGAGAAGAAGTAAAACAAGCAATCAATAGACTTAAAATGGGCAAAGCTGCTGGAGTAGATAACATCCCAGGTGAAATGCTGAGATATGGAGGAGAAGAAGCTGTTGACATAATGCATAGGTTATGTAAATTAGCATGGGAAAAGGAAAGTGTACCAGAGGACTGGAGGAAAGCAGTAATAGTACCCTTGTACAAAGGGAAGGGTAGTAAAGAAGAGTGTAAGAATTATAGGGGAATTAGCTTGCTTAGCATACCTGGAAAGGTACACGCAAGAGTAGTAACACAGAGGCTACAGAAGATAACGGATGACAAAATAGGTGAGGAACAGGGAGGTTTCAGAAAGAGCAGGGGCTGCGTTGACCAGATAGCCTCAATGCGATTGTTGGTAGAGAAGTATCTGGCCAAAAACAGAAAACTCTATGCAGCATTCATGGATTTGGAAAAAGCCTACGACAAAGTAGACTGGGAGGGCCTGTGGGATATGTTAACAGTATATGGTGTGGGAGGAAAGTTGCTAATGGCAGTAAAATCTTTTTATAGGAATGCAATGGCAAATGTGAAGGTAGGGGATAAGTTAAGTGAAAGTTTTGAGGTCAATGTAGGTGTAAGACAGGGATGTGTCATGTCAGCTTGGTTGTTCAATATATACATGGATGGAGTGATTAGGGAATGTAGGGCTGTATCAATGGGTGTGGGAGCTAGACTGGAATCAGAGGGAAGAACATGGAAGATTTTAACATGCCTATATGCGGACGATGCAGTCCTGTTGGCGGAAAATGCTGAAGAACTTCAGAGAGTGGTCACTGACTTTGACAGGGTAGCCTATGTGAAAAGAGAAAGTTAAAGGTCAATGTAGGGAAATGTAAGGTAATGGTGTTTGAGAGAAGAATGCATGAAACTATAGATTTTAAGGAAAAATATAGAATCAAGAAAGAACACAAGAAAAGTTGTAAAATAAAATTGAAAAATGAAGTACTAAAAGAGGTTGAAAATTTCAAGTATTTGGGAGCTCTACTATGCAAATATGGTAAAATGGAGAGCGAGATAAAAGAGAGAAAAATGCAAGGGAGAAAAGTGATTGGAGAACTTGATAGTATTCTCAAAGGAAGAATGGTTAGCCAGGAAGTCAAAAAGTCACTGAGAAACAGTGTGCTGCTTCCAACACTCTCGTATGGAAGCGAGACATGGACGGCAAGTGACGAGGACCTCTTCAAACTAAGAGCTGTGGAGATGAGCTTTCTCAGAATGGCAGCTGGCATGAATAGGCTAGATGGGCCAAGTAATGGGGAAGTGTACGAGTCCTTTGGAATGGAAGAGCAGGCTTTGGGCATTGATTGTGGTGTGGTTGAGTGGATAAAGAGAAGTACTTTGAGGTGGTATGGTCATGTTCAGAGAATGGATGAAGACCGAATGCCAAGAAAGATATATGGGAGTCAGGTGAGTGGAACCGCTAGTAGTGGAAGACCACCTATGGTATGGGAAAAGAAAGTGGAAAAATACATTGAAGAAAAACTTCCACGTAGTGGAAGGGGCATTGTGGCACGGGCAAAGGAGGCATGTCTTGACAAAGTAGCTTGGAGACGTTTCTGTCATGGCCATCCTCTAGTGGGGGTTTCCCAGGGGGAAGCAAGGCGTCGGAGATGATGATGATGATGATGATGTACATGAATTGGTGAAGCATGTTAACCTCGACTAAATTTTGTGTAATTATATAGTTAGCTAATTAGCTTAAGACTAGCCCCGGCCTAGGCCTAGTTTAATAATTCTTGAAGCCTAGGCTAATTATTTGTGAACTGATAATGCTTACGGTTAGTCCTAGTTATTTTTTTTTTACTCATTTTTCATCCACTCAGTTAATTTCAGTAGGCCTAGGCCTATTTCAATTTAAAGACTGGCTCAAGTTTCACGGTTAGATTTTGTTTGCTATTTTGATTTATTACCTGATAGATTAAGCAAAAAAAAAAAAATAATAATAATTTCCAAGACCTGGGTAGGCCTAACTGATTTCCAGACTCCAGTGTAGTCCAACCATACTTACCGTTACCGTACCTTCTTATTCTAATTTAACTTAATTTAACCTACACATTGCCCTTAACCCTCTGTTCCCGGAAGGGCTCTTGAACGCCCATAAAAAAGCATACACGAGCTGCCCGGAAGGGCTCTTAAACACCCATGAGGTCAAAGCCTGTGAGCTTCGTGTGCGAGGCGTCGGTCCGACGCATGTAAACAACAGCCGGCTGGACCGTCGCCCCGCATCTCCGGCCACAAGAAGGAGAGCGTCGCTTGTTCGTGTGTGCCTGTGTGTTGTTGTTAAGTATCCAAAAGTAGTGTAAAGTGGCTGTTTTGGCCATAAAGTTATCTCCAATGAAATCATCATCACAGCTCAACCAGTTGACTT
The DNA here is from genome assembly GCA_037953745.1 of Lithodes maja. Taxonomy (NCBI): domain Eukaryota; kingdom Metazoa; phylum Arthropoda; class Malacostraca; order Decapoda; family Lithodidae; genus Lithodes; species Lithodes maja. The sequence goes on along the minus strand of JBAKBP010017154.1, from coordinate 37,854 downwards.
AGAGAGCTCTACTTAATGCCATTCTACAGGTAAATAACACAGCTACGCTTGGGGATGCGCGGGAATGCGGGAAGCAGTCAGATTAACAAGTATACGGTAGCCTAGCCTAGACGTTTTTCGGCCAAAACACCCGGGTTTTGGGGAATATATATATAATACATAGCCGGGGCTGGAGGGTTAATATGGCATATCAGAAGACGGAAAAGATTTCTAATTTTTTGGGGGGTAAAATTGCACTTTCAACTGTTATGGATGTAGATTTCATGATTACTTTTTTCCAATGACTTTTGGCGTGATGTGCAGTACCGCTACCGGTATAGGTGGCCTATAATTTTGACAATTGATTTGCTAGGAATTGACTCTTGCATCCTTCCCAAACTTAGGCTAGCACCACCTTGAGGGTAGGATGTAGTGAGCGGGCGTACCGCCATCTTTGCTTACATTACGCGTAGTGGCGTCGGACCTTTCCCATCATGTTCCCGTCTATTTTAACCTAACCTAACCTAACCTAGTATTCATGTAGTAATGACAGGGGGCAAATAGCAGAAAATATAGCGTCGAAGTAGACGGGAACGTAAGTGCGACCGCGGCGATCGCCCTATGTAAACAATGACGACCATACGGCCGAACTCTACATCCATCCCAAACTTGATAGTGGGCTAAGTGGGGAATTAAATTACACATTTGGGGTAATGGGGTTGTACCAACCAGATTAGGTTACCTTACCGAAGTTAACGTAGCCTACCTCTTGACAACAGATGGCAAGACAGCATGCTACACCATGTGACCGTAACGCTACTGATAAAAGCTTTCCAGGATAGTAGGACTCCGACCTGTATTTGTAGGGAGGCTGGGAGGATAATACCGGTAATACTAGGCTAATCATTTGTAGTTCATAGATATAGCCTACAGTATATTAAACTAGAATATACGTTAAGGCAGCATGTAGTTTTCTACTGCTGGGCTGGTCGCTAGGCGGCTAGGGTTGCGGGTTGCTGTCCTCAACAACCTATTAATATAAAAGGTACGATTTTAGTTACTGGACACCTATTTGACAGGTACCGCCAACGATTTAATACAGATTTGTTTTCGGTTTCCACGCATCCAACACCAAGCTACACCCTTTTCTGGTGTACGAAACACTAAAAAAGCAATGGGAACACTTTAATAATGATAATATGAGACGAAATATAAAGACAACTCGGTTGCGTTCGTGGAAGTAGCGTCGCTTTGTTTACTTTACGCTCGGAGTGACTTCCCGGTCCCGCCTTGGCGGTCGACTTCAAATGGCTAAGCTTATAATTTATAACCAGTTGTTGGTTCCATTTTTTAATCAAGACTTGCATTATAGGCCATGGGATACAGGAGAGGGTTGAGGGGGAGCTCTGCCCCTCCCCCTCACCCCCCCGTGAATTATAATAATCGTCATATATGTGGTCAGCAGGGGACAAGTAAAACAGCTGGCCGTAGTAACCTCGAGCGTCCTGGGTAAACAAACCGCGACGATCCGAAGCGACGACGGACTCCCCCCCCGCCGCCGATTTTCGGCCCAAACGCGCCGTTTTATTCTCGTTGAAAACCACATTTAAAAAGTTATTATATCGTTTTCAATACTATTACCGGACCAGAAAAAGGTGTAGCTTGGTGTTGGATGCATGAAAACCGAAACAAAGTATGTATTAAATCCTCGGTGGTACTGTCAAATAGGTGTCCAGTAACTAAAATCGTACCATATCAAAAAATAAAACAAAAATAAAAATTATTTTAAGTTCTTCAATTATATTTACCAACTCCCAAGCACCGGTACAATACAATCAGCAACGGAATGTAGGAAAAGCATAGGCTACTATAACGACCTAGGATTTTTTTTTTTTTTTTTTTTTTTCCAAAATTTGTCTAGATAGCCTAACCTTATTTGTTTTAATAGTATCTGAGCCATTTTATGGCCTTGAAAAGTTGCTAAATGCCCTTTCGGACATCCTAAAATGTCAAAAATTTCCCGGGGGGCATGCCCCGGACCCCCCTATAAAACACAGGGGGCTTCGCCCCCCCGGACCCCCCCTCGTATCGATTCCTTAAACTCTATTTGGTTTAATTCTAGTTTCGCTTTCACAGCATACTCATAAATTTATAAGGAATTATAGCTACTGTAAAAAAAAAAAAAAAAAAAAATCTCCCCATATGCGGCACCGTAGCTATTACATAATACTAGGTTAGGTTAGGTAAGGTTGTTAGGTTAGGCTAATGTCGTTTATGTAGTTTATTATCATTATATTACGTCTTTTACCCAGCAATTTCCCTGATCTTCATAGTTGGTCGGGAAGCTATGCCTTTACAACGGCGCCTCCCTTTTGTCACTGTGTACGTGAAACTAGAATTTTACCCTCTATTTTTCTCTAATCCTTAATTACTACTGACATAACTTTTTTCTCTTTTGGCACCCTGGTGGGCGTACCACTACCAACATACAGCATAACTCATCTATAAAACATTAACCTAACCAAACAACCTAAGCTAACCTAACCTAGTATTCATGTAGTACCGTACTAGGTTAGGTTAGGTTAGGTTAGGTTAATATTTTACAGTTTTATAGATGAGTTATGCTGTATGTCAATAGTGGTACGCCCACTACTCCTAATCTTACCGAATTGAATGATCAGTAATTAGCCTACCAACCATTATCAAACACTAGGCACTAGCTGTACATTCTAAACAAATTGTCAGCTTGTTTGAGCATAGATCGCACCTCAGCACCTGTCCCCAATCCTTATCCGTATTATCTTTGTCAAGTTGTTCAGCTATATCACAGTCAACAATTCTTGCATAACATTCACCAGGGTTGCCTTTTTTCTTCTTCTTCTTCTTTAGGCCTAGTGTTACGACCGGGCACTCGGGTACACTAGGGCTCTTACACAGGACTCGAGTATGGCTCGCTGCCACAACGGAAACACACGATCCCAACCCCAGAGTACTGCCAGCCGAACAAAAAACGCCACTACCCTCCAGAGTTCTATCTGCTATAACGGGGTATACAAGAACTCGGTACTAGCGTTTCACACAACAGACTGATAACAAGACGGGAGTTATCTAGTCTGGTCAACAATCAAACAAAGAAGAAAGTACTACAACACTAAAGAATAGTGTTGGCCGAAGCCGAAGTAATCCACCCTTGAACTAAGAACTTAAGAAGTCCTCCACCCTCTACTTCGGATCGGCACTATTACGTTACGTTAAACAATAGTCCTCGAGCATCAAGCAAGGAATCTTCTGATAAGTTAGATGCTTCTCGAATACTCGTAAGAAGTAAGTATCGGATTTTGAACAGCAATTTAATGAATAACTCACTGGTAATTAAAGGCTTTAAATTGACATAAGAAGAATTATAAGAATAAGCAATAGGATATGGCAAACATTAAGAAGAAGTACTCCGACAATGCACTGGCAATAGCCTACTAAGATTGTGCTCGTGGGCCACTAATCTCTGAAGTAGCTAAGCGTGCCACACATGAAATCAATAGTGCTTAAACAATAATATACATAAGGAGAAGCTTCAATACTATACTGTATCTGCTGGTCGAGCAAAGTCTAGCTGGGATATCTAAGGTTAAGAGACAATGGCTGAGCAAGCGGCTCGTAGCCTAGCGAGGTCCTTAAGACTGTGCGGCCAAATTACGGTAATTGACGGGATGCTCTCTTGAGAGATCCAGATCACTAGTATCTGGTTCTCTCCTGGCGATCCTCTCAAAGTCAAGCAAATGAGATAGCACAGTGTTGGGTGGCACAGGCAAAAGCCCTCACTCGCAACACAGTGCTAAACTCCTACGGTACACAATCAAAAAGACCCCCTAGGCTTCCCACGTCTCCGTTGCAATTGTGCTGGTTCAACCAACCTAGCACTCATAGGAAATCACAACTCGAGGAACCCTATCCCAGTCTAGCATTACCTAAACCAGCAGAAAACAGGAACATGAATAATCGCACACAGGGAAATGCATATACGAGTGCAACAAACATCAATCAATCCTATTCTAGTTAACCCTTCCAAAAATAGGCTATCTAACAGGCACTTATCTCGTGAGAACTCAAGCGATAATACTTTGGCTGACTAAATCTGCACCAAAGGGGTCATTGAGGTTATAAACAGGGACGAGAAGAGAAGAAGGTAGGCTGTTCAGAGAGTAGAGAAAGTTCACATCAGTCGGAAGAATATGGATAGTTGCAAGGGATATGAGAGGTCGCTTTGCCTGAGGAGTTCTGATCTAAAAATGGCGAGACCTCCCTTTTTATACTCGGCCCCGTAGCGAGCATAACGGCAATTTCCCACGCGCTGAGAGGGAGGAAGGGGGGAGGGAGGAGGGAGTGAGGCCTACACACCTCGTGGCGCGCTCACGGGCCGTCGTTACATAACTCTCTCTCTCATCATTGTATATAAGTCCCCCACACAATACTTATAACTAATGATATAAAATAGAACTCGTTGACTTAGAAGAAAACAAAATACATAATGATAATACTTATAGTACAACGGTTCACATAAGCTGAGTTAGGAAACTCTACACAGACTACAGCCAAAGTTCCTGCCCTGACGATCCTAGCGAGAGTGGGGCCTGACTGGGCGTTCTGTACAGCATGCTCATACTCGACATGCGTCACACCTCCCCCAAGATTTTACTTGCTCAACCCTGAGCTAAAATCTGATATACAGAACCCCATCAAACCCCTCACACCCAGCGACCGCATGGCACTAAAACAACGCTGAGTTTATCACTAAAACACATCTTATAAAAAAAAATTCACATTTCATAACTCCTCCCAACAATAGTAAAAGACATAATATCATGCTCCCAGAGCGAGCTTACAGCAGCTCAGCCGTTTGATAGTTCGTGGACTACTCAAACACTACAGGCTATGACAAACTTATACAATTATCTATATCAAAAAGAAAGAGTTTTTATATGATTTTTATATTTTAATATGTTTTTTCCCGGCTGCACTATAAGGGCAGCCTATTTTCTTCTATACCAAACGCTCAACTCCTGCTTTACGACCCAATACGCTGGGCTACAACCGCGAGCCAACAAGCACCAAGCGCAAAATACTACTCAAACCAAAGCAGGAGGCTACCCGTGTGTCAATCTACCCAGGATCATATACCCCTGAACGACCACATGCAACCTCGTTGTCACAACCGGCAATATGGCTTATGTCCAGGTTATATACCAATAACCTTAGTGACCACCTGGTCAGCCTCATATTCCGATTGTGAAACTGGTCCAAGATCTCGAGAGGGTAATGATCTGGGTAAACTACACCGACCGGACCATAGGCTGGAACATAGATCTCGAAATGCCCCAGCGCATCATTGTCCTTTTCACTTTCATTCATCAGGCTCTGACACGTTGCTGGTGCATTCTTAAGTCCGTCAGGCACAACATTGCACTGGTAGGTACTCCCGTCCACAACAAAACCACATACCTCTTTAGCACGCTCGGACAAAGTTACAAGCAACGACCACTCACGACATTCCTTATCCCTCAGATCCTTCGTCCACACGTAATCCAGCTCTGCTTGCACCATAGGCTGTCGAGCAGGATTTATACGGCAGGGAATTAAACTGAGCCTTGCACTATCTCCAGCCTGCATGTCGGATTCTACCCCGTACCTCAGGCCTGGAGAAGCAACAAACATGCGAAAGTACTGCCATAGCCTAGTAAATAACTGCCTTGCACTGTCTCCACGAACAACATGCCTTGTGCCCTCCCACAACCCAGCCGAGACCGCAGCTTCTAACCTGTAGTCTCCCTCCTTCTCCACCTTCGTCCCTAGAACAGCCAGGTCATGAGAGGGACAATCAGTACCACCCGTGCAGTCACTCCCACAGTTCATTATAGCTAAGGCTTCCCCGCCGATACCGTACATGCGCACCCCCACATTCCTTGTGACGACATCTGCCTGCGCAGCATCACCGCTTTTAGCGACATGGCCAGATACAGTCGGTCTGTGGTAGGGCTGTTGCATTAGACTAGAGCAGCATTGGGAGGCTATGTGACGACCGGGCACTGCGATACCACAGCCGACCCTACCAATCTGCTCAATGTCCTCCTTTTGACCACCACCCTTGGCAGCCATGGGTCGACCCTGACCTGGCAACCATGCCAAGGCCTCGTCGCCCACCTTAAACCACCGAAACAACGAGGCTAACGGTCTTTTAACAGTCACATGACCTGCCTGTGGAACATCTCGCACCGCCCGAGTTGTGAGACTCAGGGGCTCGGCACGACCAGTGGGGTATGAACCGAGCTGGTGCTGGAGTGCTGCACACTGCTGCTCAGACAGGTGCTCTAGCGCTTCCACAGCCACCAGACTCGTGTCCCCCGCCCACTGCTTCGCCGAGACATGACAATCCCTACTCTCCTCCACCTGTGCCCTACTGCCCCCCTCTCCTTCTCCACCTTGGCCGCGGCAGACCAACGCAGGGACAGTAGGCTGCTCAGGTGGTTGCCTCACAAACTCCTCCAACAGGTTCACATGACATGCTTCCCCGTCCTCGTGTTTAATCTCGACAGCACCATTACCACACTTCTGAACTTCCGGATCCTCCAACTGCAGTTTACAAATATCTGAGGGAGCCAACCTGTCTAGATGCTTCCGAAGCAACCCAAGTCCTTCCCCAATATCAAACTGAGCAACCCTTTTTTCTCTCCGTGTGCAACGTTGCTGCCTCGGAGTCTCTTCCGGCCCTACCTCCTCACTAACTGTGACAGGTCCTGGGGCCTCTCCAGACTCCAACATAGGTGCCAATACTAAATCACCCAGGAGAGCCGCCGAGTCAAAACTCTTAAAACCAACTCCAGCTTTAGCCTCCTCCTGTTGATCGTTCCTCGGCTGGTCTGAAGACGGAGGACTAGGCTGTGACACTTTAGCTGCCCGAGCTCGGGTGACAGCACACGCCATGGGTTGTGCCTGGCACCGCTCAACACACTCTTGTTCTCCCCCACTCACGTCGGCCGGCCTCTCGGCAACGACTAAGGGTAGAACCTCAGAAGCGGGCATTGCAAAGTCGTTGCCGAGAAGAAGGTCGACGCCCTCCACTGGCAGTTTCTCCACAATCCCAACATCCAATTCACGTGCCACACCATCCACCTCCAACTCCAACCGCACCAGCGGGTATGACCGAGTTGCATTAATACCCTGCACCACTACCACCCGAGCCGCATTTATAGGGTAGCCAGTCAAATTGTTCATCAGAGTCTGGGAAGCACCTGTATCACGCAAGACCTCTACTCCATGCTTGCGCCCCGCCCACATCACGCAACCCCGTCCTCTATGGTCGCAAAAAACATCCTAAGCAGGGTTCGAGCCTCTCAGGTGTTTCTGCATTGGCTGTGCCTCAGCCTCTGACGAACTGCCCCGGGCAAACTCAGAAGACTTCGGAGACACACCAATGTTGCAGGCCAAAGACACAGCTGCTGTAGGTGGTTTGCTAGGACAGACTCTTGCAAAGTGCCCCTTTTCATGACAAAGATAACACTCCAACTCCCCTCTGGGCTTCCCTTGGTACTGGGAAGGGCCCGGCCCCTTCTTAAATGGGACGGTGTTAGTCTTGTGGTCAGTCTTGGTATCATAGCTCTTGTACTTGTTTGCATAATGTATATCACTAACTCGGGGGGGTGGGGTGTCACGCCCCTTGTTACCTGCCTCACTACGCTGGGCAGACCCGCACCCACGAATTAATGATAGCCGGAGGTCAGCCATCTCAGCTGCCTCCTGTAGAGTTTTAGGGTTCTTTTCTTTAATAGTTAAAGTCATATCTGCACCAGTACACTTATAAAACTGCTCGAGCAGAAACAGCTCAGTCAACTGTTCGGCCGTCTCAGCTTTCTCAGAACGTGTCCAGTTAGCAAGTGCATCTTTTAAGTCCCGGGCATGTTCAAGAAAGGTCGCCTCCCTAGTCTTCGTAACACCCCGAAACTTCAATCGATATGTTTCTGGTTGCAACTCGTATGCCCGTAGGACAGCTCTCTTCAATACTGGGTAGTCAATGCAAGACTCTAAAGGCAGTGCATCATAAGCCTTCAGACCCTTACCCGTAAGTCTTGAGGAGACTAGAGCTGCCCACTTCTCTTCAGGCCAATTATGCTCCCTACACTTCTTCTCAAAACGATTAAAAAATTCTGTGACTTCAGTTTCACTAAATGCCGGCACCAATTTAACTAAGTGAGACAAGGACTGTTCTCTTACTTGGCCCTCCCGGCCCATCCGAATCCCTGTCGACTCTGCACGAGTCTTATCTAAATCTATTTGAGCACAATATTTCTCTGAGTCGTACCTAAGCTCAGCCTCGTGTCTCCTAGTCTCATCCTCTTGCCTCCTAACCTCAATCTCATGCCTCCTAGTCTCATTCTCCTGCTTCCTAGCCTCAGTCTCCTGCCTCCTAGACTCATTCTCCATCTCCTGCTTCCTAGCCTCATTCTCCATTTTAGCAAGCTCGAGTTTAAATATCATCTCAGGAGACAGGCCGGAAGAGGGAGCTGCCACTACTGAAGGAGGGGGGGCAAGAACTGGGGAACCACCATACGCACCGCCCGAGGGCACTCCAATCTTCCAATTCTCATCCCTCTGTGGGAGAGTGCTAACCTCCGGCAACTGAGTGGACGGCACTGTGGGAGTCGAGTGAGAGGGGATCTGGGGAGGAACCCCCCCAAACGCCCTCTCCTCCGAAACCCCATGTCGCCCACGCAACACCCAGGAAATCAGCTCCCCCTTGGACATCCCTCCCACATTGGATAGACCCAAAACCTTGGCTATCAGGTGCAAGCCATAAACATTCACCCCAGTCAGCCTCTCCTCCGTCACATGGTACTGCTTACTCACAAAAAGTCTAGCATCCTCCTCACTAGTTACTAACGGCACCTCCTCAAATAGCATCTCTCGCTCCTCGTCAGTACTAGGGCCCGACATACTGAAGTTCACCAAAAAATTCTCGAGACAAAAGTGTTAAACTCCCTTATGTAAGCACTAATTACTAAATTAACTGGAGTCTCTTAAATGCTCTCCTAATTGCCTTACAAAAAAAAATATTCTTCAATATGTACGCTAAAGTACCAACAAACAAATGTTGTACAACTCTGCAAAAAATTATACTGTTCACAAAATCCTAAGCAAGGTCGCCATTTGTTACGACCGGGCACTCGGGTACACTAGGGCTCTTACACAGGACTCGAGTATGGCTCGCTGCCACAACGGAAACACACGATCCCAACCCCAGAGTACTGCCAGCCGAACAAAAAACGCCACTACCCTCCAGAGTTCTATCTGCTATAACGGGGTATACAAGAACTCGGTACTAGCGTTTCACACAACAGACTGATAACAAGACGGGAGTTATCTAGTCTGGTCAACAATCAAACAAAGAAGAAAGTACTACAACACTAAAGAATAGTGTTGGCCGAAGCCGAAGTAATCCACCCTTGAACTAAGAACTTAAGAAGTCCTCCACCCTCTACTTCGGATCGGCACTATTACGTTACGTTAAACAATAGTCCTCGAGCATCAAGCAAGGAATCTTCTGATAAGTTAGATGCTTCTCGAATACTCGTAAGAAGTAAGTATCGGATTTTGAACAGCAATTTAATGAATAACTCACTGGTAATTAAAGGCTTTAAATTGACATAAGAAGAATTATAAGAATAAGCAATAGGATATGGCAAACATTAAGAAGAAGTACTCCGACAATGCACTGGCAATAGCCTACTAAGATTGTGCTCGTGGGCCACTAATCTCTGAAGTAGCTAAGCGTGCCACACATGAAATCAATAGTGCTTAAACAATAATATACATAAGGAGAAGCTTCAATACTATACTGTATCTGCTGGTCGAGCAAAGTCTAGCTGGGATATCTAAGGTTAAGAGACAATGGCTGAGCAAGCGGCTCGTAGCCTAGCGAGGTCCTTAAGACTGTGCGGCCAAATTACGGTAATTGACGGGATGCTCTCTTGAGAGATCCAGATCACTAGTATCTGGTTCTCTCCTGGCGATCCTCTCAAAGTCAAGCAAATGAGATAGCACAGTGTTGGGTGGCACAGGCAAAAGCCCTCACTCGCAACACAGTGCTAAACTCCTACGGTACACAATCAAAAAGACCCCCTAGGCTTCCCACGTCTCCGTTGCAATTGTGCTGGTTCAACCAACCTAGCACTCATAGGAAATCACAACTCGAGGAACCCTATCCCAGTCTAGCATTACCTAAACCAGCAGAAAACAGGAACATGAATAATCGCACACAGGGAAATGCATATACGAGTGCAACAAACCTCAATCAATCCTATTCTAGTTAACCCTTCCAAAAATAGGCTATCTAACAGGCACTTATCTCGTGAGAACTCAAGCGATAATACTTTGGCTGACTAAATCTGCACCAAAGGGGTCATTGAGGTTATAAACAGGGACGAGAAGAGAAGAAGGTAGGCTGTTCAGAGAGTAGAGAAAGTTCACATCAGTCGGAAGAATATGGATAGTTGCAAGGGATATGAGAGGTCGCTTTGCCTGATGAGTTCTGATCTAAAAATGGCGAGACCTCCCTTTTTATACTCGGCCCCGTAGCGAGCATAACGGCAATTTCCCACGCGCTGAGAGGGAGGAAGGGGGGAGGGAGGAGGGAGTGAGGCCTACACACCTCGTGGCGCGCTCACGGGCCGTCGTTACATAACTCTCTCTCTCATCATTGTATATAAGTCCCCCACACAATACTTATAACTAATGATATAAAATAGAACTCGTTGACTTAGAAGAAAACAAAATACATAATGATAATACTTATAGTACAACGGTTCACATAAGCTGAGTTAGGAAACTCTACACAGACTACAGCCAAAGTTCCTGCCCTGACGATCCTAGCGAGAGTGGGGCCTGACTGGGCGTTCTGTACAGCATGCTCATACTCGACATGCGTCACACTAGGCCTAGAGCTTGCCCACACACCATGATGTTAACCCTTCTTTAGCGGCGCGCAACATAAGTCGAGTTAAATAAAGCTGGACTATGTGGCGGTGCTCGACATATATCGTGTGGCAATTTCAGCACGTAATGTTGCTGAGAGAGAGAGACAAGTGGTGGCAGGAGAGTAGCGAGCGTATGACTGCTCCAGACCACCGCGGCGAACATACTGACACGAATCCCACCTCCTCCCTCCCTCTCTCACTCGCTATATACGGAATTGTATGGGGAAAGTGCCTAATTACATGCTTTTTGCACTCGCGTTGCACGGTTTTTGCAAGAAAACTAGCCATCATAAAAGGATCGTTATGGTGTCATTCGAAAGCTCTGTTTATGCCCTTTCAGGGATAGATACTTGTTTTACGTTCTGGGTCTTATTTAGGCATGAAAATGATCACGTAAACAGCCCTATTTTGGGTAAAAACACCCCGCTGGTGGCTACATATTATAAACCGCACAGGCCGCTCTTTAAGTGTTAAACACACGCAGATAACCATGGCTGTAGCCATGGGTATGGACCTCCTTTATTTTCCGTATGAGTGTGAACGGTGTGATGTCCTCTTTGATAGCAAGGAGTTCATCATGGGTGGCCTCTAGAGTAAAATCAACCAAATAAATACCCTCACAGTACTCCATAACTAACAGGGAAGCATCACAACTAAGTGCCAATACCTTTGGTGCTCCCCCTGCCCCGTTTAAATCATGCATTACCTTAGCTTCCCATGCCAAACTTATGGGCCGTCCCCAGTCCCTCGGGAAGGCAACTTTCATACAACATCTCACCTCCTTATAAGTCACCAGAAAGACCTCACCATAGGCCCCACTACCAAGTGTTTTTATCACCACCATGTCACCCCTGATATCCTCACATGGACGGACTAGTTTGTCCATATCCCTTTGGTAATTGTTGTGTTTATATAACCTAGCAGTAGCTATACTATTAATAAACACAAAACACTTATATTTACCGATGTACTTCTTCTTCTTCTTCTTCACGATGCACAGTGTCAACAGGGATGTAGCCCCCAGATAACTGCGCAAGTAGTACAAGACTTAATTAAGATTCATGGCGAGGGGGCACGATTTCTAGCACGTAACAGACTGTAGATGGTGAGGAGTGTGCAGAAGACGAGTAACGGTGAGAAGCGGTAGTTGGAGGGTCGTCAGAGGTCGGGGATCCTCCCCGTAGCAGCGAGGAACGTAGAGAGTCCAGTGGAGATGATATGAAGATCGGTGGTGTTGAGAAGTGCTCCTCCAAGAATATGCTTGATGGTAAACTGTCCTCCCTGGCGGAGAATGCATTCCCTTAAGGCGACCCTGGCACCATGATATCTATGACAATGTAGTAGGAAATGTTCAACAGTTTCAGGGGTATTGCAGTGCTGGCAGTGGCCATCTTGGTGGAGACCTAGGCGATGCATATGTGCCGCCAACCGGGAGTGTCCCAGCCGAAGACGTGTGGCTGCCCTATTGAGAGATGGAGACTTATAGCGAGTGTGCCGCCAAACCATCCTGTCATCCTTGACAGTGCCATAACGGGTATTCGCTATCTGTGCCTTCCAATCGTGGATAAATGTTTGTTGCAATGCGTCGCTAAGGATCACCTTCCTGTCTCGTACTGTGTAGGGGAGCCTAGTGATGTGCTGGAGGGAGTGTAAGTTCTTGGCAAGGGAATCCACGATCTCGTTGTGAAGGAGACCCGAATGGCTCGGAACCCACTGGAGGGACACTGAGGAGCCATTACTCTTATGATGAGCAAGAAGCTGTAGGATCGGGTGGACAAGCTCTTTGTTGGTCTTAGAGGCGTAGGAGATGGATTGGAGAGCACTTCGAGAGTCGCAGCAGAGGACATAATGACCAGGGGGAAGGGTGACCGTGGTCTCGAGAGCTTTGAAGAGGCCAAAAAGTTCAGCGGTGAATATGGTAGAGCGGTGGGGCAGTCGCCATCCCTGGACTAAATGAAATTTAGGAACCCCCAAAGCTGTCGAGACGGAGATACCGGTAGCACCATGGATGAGGGACCCATCAGTGTAGACGTAAGTAGTGTCAGCAGGGAAGGTGGTAAACAACTGGAGAATAGCTTGCTTGATGTGGGACGGGCCGTCAGATATCCGCATACCAGGTAGAGGGTCTATCGATGCATTCGGAGCCACAAAATCCCATGGAGGGAGAGGGGGTACCAGAGGTGTTGCGTGGCTGTTTCTGAAGATGAAAGTGTGGCGCTGGATGAGAGGGCCTATCCTTTCCCGAAATGGCACTTTGCACGCCCTAGGGGCATCTGGGTAGAGTGGGACATCACGTAGGTTGGCTGAGAACGGGTGAGATGTCGGTGCGCTATAGGTGACAGCAAAGTAAGATGTACATAAAATATCTCGTCGGACAGACAGGGGCAGGAGATTGCTCTCACTGCAAAGCCCAGCGATTGGAGAGGAATGTAGGGCACCCGTCATCAGTCTCATGGCAGAGTTTTGCACCACTTCTAGTTTCTTGAGGGTTGTTGTAGATGCTGAGGCAAAAGCTTGGGAACAATAATCCAGCTTACTACGGATGTATGAAGAGTAGAAGATGCGGAGAGTAGATGGATGTGCACCCCACGTTGTACCAGTAAGAGCCTTCATGATGTTCAGGCGCTGTCGTGAGGAGTCCACAAGGTAGTCTATATGGTCCTTCCATGTTAGGAGCGGGGCATCAAAAACCACACCAAGGTAGCGATGACTGGCAGACTGTGCAAGATTGACGCCATTGAACTTGAGGGTTATTGCTGGAACAGGTCGTTTCCGGGAATAAACTTGGAAGACAGTCTTATTGGGGTTGACTCGGAGGCCCCAGGTGGAAGTCCATTGGTGAAGGGAGTCAAGTGCATCCTGTATAGTACATGCCGCTGTCAGAGGGTCCTCATGGGAATAGTATAGGGTCAGATCATCTGCGTATGCAACTAGGTGCACTGGGGATAAGTCAGGGAAGTCTGCTAGGTAGGAATCAAATAGGTACGGACTGAGGATTGAGCCCTGCGGCACACCAACACCATAAATCACGTCTGAGGAGAAGGCACCTTGAAGAAACACACGTCCCGTCCTGGATGTTAAAAAAGATTGGATCCAAGAGAGCATCTTCCCACAAACTCCCAGTTTGGCCATTTTCATCATGAGGAGTAGATGAGGTACACTGTCAAAGGCAGCAGACAGGTCAAGGTACACAACAATGGTAGTGCGCTTATGAGATAGTGCAGTTAAAATAGCCTGTTCCAGATTTAGGACATGGTCAACTGTGGAACAGGAGGGGCGGAATCCAGCTTGGTATGATGGGATAATAGAATTGTGTTCCAGAAACCACTGCAGTCGACGAAGTACCATCTTCTCCATGAGCTTGCTAAGTGTGGACAGAAGAATGATCGGCCGATAAGATGATGGAGCCGACGGGTCCTTACCAGGCTTCAGGAAAGGCAATATGATTCCCCGGGTCCAAGGCGTGGGTAACAGTTTAAGGTCCCATGAAGTTACCGATGTAATAACCACGGGATAAGCCTAACAAGAATTGTACGTCTTCTTCTTCTTATTGTTTAAATGTGTAGTTTGCTTGGAGGGTTGTCTCCAGATTACTGCACAGGCGTTTAGATGGGACAGAATAAGAATAGAAGGGGAAAATCATACAATGAGGAAAGAAAAACTACTCAAAATTAGTCACTGAAGCCCCCCAACCGCGTCAAGGAGAGTAGTATCAGGGGGGTAATTGTACGTCAATCCAGCGCGGAGTCAAAGTGACAACTGATGATGCAACAGTTACAGCTGGGCGGTTGGTTCGGCTCGATCAACCAGCTAATGCAAAATCTTCCATTACTATAGTTAAGCATCGTTATAGCAGCCTACATGTAAGATAAATTATCAATAATAATAAATTATCAATAATTTACTGCTATACTGTATATATAAAATTAATTATACTGTATATATATATATATTGTATATTTAATAAAAGTTACCGCTGATGATTACATTTTCTATTATTGATTTCATTGAAGAAAACGTTTTTAGCGCTATAATAATTATATTTTGTTATTTTATATACAGGGTGTCGTGAGTTTTTATTAATTTATTTATCTATTTTATATATTATTATTTTTTGTATTGTATTTTATTAGTATTAATATTAGTATTTTGGTACGATTTTAGTTACTGGACACCTATTTGACAGGTACCACCGAGGATTTAATACATATTTGTTTTCGGTTTCCACGCATCCAACACCAAGCTACACCTTTTTCTGGTCCGGTAATAGTATTGAAAACGATATAATAACTTTTTAAATGTGGTTTTCGACGGGGGAGTCCGTCGTCGCTTCGTATCGTCGCGGTTTGTTTACCCAGGACGCTCGAGGTGACGGCCAGCTGTTTTACTTGCCCCCTGCTGGCCACATAGATGACGATTATTATAATTCACGGGGGGGGGGGGGGGGCAAAGCCCCCCCTCAACCCTGTCCTGTATCCCATGCCCTATAATGCAAGTTTTTATCAAAAAATTTACCCAACAACTGGTGGTAAGCTTAGCCATTTTAAGTCGACTGCCAAAGGCGGGACCGGGAAGTGACTCCGAGTGTAAAGTAAACAAAGCGACGCTACTTACACGAACGCAACCGAGTTGTCTTTATACTTCGTCTCATATTATCATTATTAAAGTGTCCCCATTGCTTTTTTAGTGTTTCGTACACCAGAAAAGGGTGTAGCTTGGTGTTGGATGCGTGGAAACCGAAAACAAATATGTATTAAATTGTTGGCGGTACCTGTCAAATAGGTGTCCAGTAACTAAAATCGTACCATTATTTTTGTTATTTTAATTTTTTTTATGGGGAGCAGAGCTTTCACGCCCTTAGTACATTCCGTCCAGATGATCCCGCCCGCTCTGCTTAGATATTCCCGCCAGAGTATTTAGGCGGGAAGAGCCAAGCAATACCTTACCTTACCTTCCTGAACCTTACTGAAGTACTGGACGCAGGCCCTTAGGCCTCTATGTCCAGATCGATGTCATCATCAAAATACAAACTAATGTAATGGCCCGGGTTGGTTATTAGTTTTTCTTAAAAAATGTAGCCTATTTGATTTCTTGATTATTCCAGTACTTGTCAAGCCGCCTTTCTAATGATACCACACTCCTAGCGTCTATCACTTCATTTGGCAGACTATTCCACACATTGACGACTCTTGAATTGAAAAACATCTGCCGCTTCTCGGTCCTGCACCTTTCCTTGGTCAGTTTTTTGCTGTTCCCTCATGTTGGTCCTATGTTTCTCTCCAGATGAAAGTTTACCTGACTATCGCACTGCTGGCTCAGTATTTTGTACACTTCAATCATGTCGCCCCTTATACGCCGGTATACCATTGTTGGAATATCTAATGTTCGCAATCGCTCAGGATAAGTAATATCTTTTAGCCCTGGTACCAGTTTAGAGGCTCTTCGGAGAACATTTTCAATTCTCCCTACCAATAAATGCCTACAGTGGCCGATCGAGGCGCTGAACGCAAGGTTTACCTCGGTGCATTGTGGGAAATGGGCGACATCGCGGAGCTATCCACCCTCCGTCTCCTTCAACAATTCTATAATATATGCAGTTAGTCGAAATGTCTGTAGCTGACACATACTGTACATTGGTCTATGCATAGTGTTGTTTTATATATTTTAAAATCACCCATATTCATAAATAACATATATTTACAATACAAAGTCAGCAGGTATTTTCGCGCCAATTTTGTTATGAATTTTGTTAATCAGCCTATAATTATGTTTGTAGTCATTATCAGCTACATATGGACTTTACCTTTATTACTATACTACATAAGCACTTAGTGTAGTCGTATACTGTATAATAAAACCGTGTAGAATCACACAAAAATTGAGATAAACTGTGCATTTCCTAGGTGTTGGGTATAATAATGTCTTCAGTCGTAGTTCTGGCGCTAGTTCAGAAGCGTCCACTAGAGGTCTCAAGAGAATTGTTGGTAGGGAGAATTGTTGTAATGTCTTTCTTCGTATATGGGGACCACACTGACTGTGCATACTCCAAATTGGGTCGGACCATTGTTTTTGTAATGCCCTCGAAAATGTCCCGCACCCACAATAATACTAACCCGAGTTGACGTCAGGTATAGCGTAAAATAGTCGTAGATGGTAAGTCCAATAAACTCATCACGTGATAACACCACGAGACTATCACCTGGTTCTTAAAAAATCGGACTAAGGTTGCTATACTTTTAGTACGTCCGTGGTAGTACAGTGGGTTAGCGCGCGGGCCTGGTGGTGATGGTTGGGTCACTAACCAGGGTTCGAACCCCACCCAAGGCATCTCAAAACCTGTGGGTTTTTAGGGGGGTTAAATTCCCTTCAGAGGTTCGTACCCCGCGCCAGGTACCAGGAAAAGTTGATCCTAAAGGTAGCCTGGGGATATTTCAGGAGACCATGAATTCCCTTCACACCCAGCATAACATTGGCGGCAGCGGTGGTTCTTGATTCGGATATAAGGTTGCATTACATTACAAGTTTGGAACAGCTAGAACACGAGAACATCATGGCGCAACCTACCCACACTTCCATCCCAAATTATGATCAAACAAATTATGGGATCGAAGTATTCATGGACGTAGTGAAACCCTTACTTGACGTTAGTTATACCACGGACGCACAAAAAATAGCCGTAACAGTACCACACCTGGGAAAAGCCGTTCCCCTGGTGGCCTATCAAGTGCACCCTGACCTCACCTGGAACAAATTTCGCACAATAGTGATTGAAGCCATTAGACCTTCGTTGGGCGCTTTCGTGGCCCACACCCGTATCTTAGACACGAAATTCGAAGGCGATCTAGATACCACAGTGAGTAAGCTTGCCCAAAACATAAAACATTCTTTCCCCACGTTGACCAAAATCCAACAAGAACAGCAAATTCTGGTCAACCTTGTGTCAATATTGCCCTCAGCAGTAACAGACCATTTCCGGGTGCACGATTTCGTCGGATACAGAAAAGACCTCATCACGATCCGACGTATTTTGGCCGTGTGCACAGAAGCACCCACCCAAATCGCTGCAATCAAGAGGTTTCCCACGCGCCCGCAGCAAACCAACCACCAAAACCCCAACAATGCCTCCCCAGCCTCATCTTTCAACAACAGACCCACCTACCCTTCCGGCAAGCCCCAACCCAGTAGACCCCGGTTCCAACCGTCCCAGCCACGCAGAATCTTCAACCGGAACCGCAACTACAACACCTACCAAAGTAAAAACCCTACCTTAGTTATTATCAACCCCTACGATTTCCCTGCCTGTAATGCTCAGTGTGCCCTCCACCAAATTCGTGACTCTGCCAAACCTCGCCCCTCTACCCCTCGCATTTCTGTAAATGAAGAGGAGTGGGGACAAGAGGAAGAAATTGCCCCCCATACCATGACCTCAGACGATACCGAGGAAATCCTGGAAGAGGTAAATACCGACCCCCAGGATTTTTAAAGTATCCCCCGCCCACGATGGGCTCGGCGGGGGACGCCATAACTAGTCGCACTGCCCCCATTTATTACATGGCCAAAATCAAGGACATTCCTGTCCGCTTGCTAATTGACACGGGAGCTGCCAAGTCATGTTTGTTCAAATCTTACTATGAAAAACATCCCCGACGATTTGGCCCTTTGTTAAACACCAAAACAGAACTCATCTCAGCTGCTGATACTTACTTAAATCTCCTAGGAGACACTTTACCCCTATCAGTAACCATTCCTGGCCCCCATGCTTGTTGTTATCACACATTTACAGTATTTTCCTCCAACTGTAAACATTATGATGGTTTCCTTGGACTTGACCTCCTTCAAAAACTAGAGGCCCAGATTGACTGCGGCCAAAGGCTGATCTCATTCAAAAATAAATTCCAGCCCAAAGCCTCTGACAAACCAATCACACAGAAACCCATTCACAAAAAGAAAAAACAACCTCCTCCTCAACAAACCCTGATTCGGGGTTACCAAGTTGCAGCTAGCACTAAGGTGACTCCTAAAACCTCCCCTTGCCCCGAGATCTCTCAAAACCTCACTCAATTCAGTAAAAAAATGCCTCAACAAACGAAAGAAGACAAGTCCAAGCAACTCCCCCTCGGTAATCCCCTCAATTCTCGTAACTCTGTCCAGAATAAATCCTCCCATGTTTTCAGGACAGACTCTGAGATAGGTAACCCTAATTCTATCCAATGTTTATGTACACATGTTTCCAGAGAAAATGCCGACCGATGTACCCAATGTTTCCCCCATGCCCCCAGAAATGTTAACAACCCCAAATCAATACACCAGTCCTACACCAATAACCCATGTTCTACACCTAATTTTTTTCCCACCAACCCTCCGCAGTCCCCCCAGCAAATCCCGTTTTCTAACTCGCTCCCCTCTCACCCTTCTGAACCGCCCGCACGCGCCTGTAACCCCCCCCTCACGCGTGACTCCCCCCAAAGTGATTTCCCCCCCCCTCATGCGTACCGAACACCTGCTCACCAGTCGGTCCCCCACCATCATGAGCCCAACCAAACTTTCAACCTCCACCAATTCCCACCAACAAAATTTCCCTTGTGACCGTTTTCAGTCAGTAGCTCCCTTCCACCCCCCCACAATTCACACCCCTAATCAACTTCAAAACCCCACACTTGACTCACCCCCTCATGACAGACAAACCCACCAACCCCAGATAACCTCTAAACAAACAGTTACTGCCACCGACAACGCTCCCCCCACCAACCCTCCGCAGTCCCTCCAACAAATCCCGTTTTCTAACCCCCTCACACCGCGCCCCACTGATCCTCTCACACGCGCCGTTAATTCCCCCCTCACGCGTGACCCCCACCAAAGTGACCTTGCCCCCCTTATAAGTACCAAGCACCTGCTCACCAGTCAGTCCCCCACCATCATTAGCCCAGCGGTAGTTCAGGATAAATGCCAAATTCCCCCCCACCATCAAAAATGGGTGAACCTGCGGCCCATACCCCAAACTCACATGGTATTTTCCCCCACTAACACATCCCCCAACCCCCATCGCTACCTCTTACAACCCGCCATCATTCCCGCTCGTATCAACCACATTCTCGTGGCTAATATCTCAGAGGAACCCCTGACATTACCGAAAGGTCTCATTATAGGAGACCTCGAAACTTTCGATGACCTCCCCATACATTGTAACGACACCCCTACCAGCCTCCAATTGCCCCCTCTTCCTGAGACACTATCTGACCACCAAAAGAACGGCATTTACAACCTACTGCTGGAATTCAGTGACGTCTTTGCCCAACAACCCACCGAAATCGGACAGACGGATGTAGAACAACACATCATTAACACCACAGGCCCCCCCATACGACAACCATCCCGTAGAAAGAACCCCATACAACGTCAGGAAGAGGAACGCCAAGTCCAGGAAATGTTAGAGGCCGGGATTGCCACCCCGTCCATTAGCCCCTGGTCTTCCCCTGTTGTCTTAGTCAAAAAGAAAGATGGGACAACTCGTTTTTGCGTCGATTACAGGAGGTTAAATGACATAACCATTAAAGACGCTACGCCCTTACCCCGCATAGACGATTCCCTTGACTCCCTATACGGATCCAAATGGTTCACTACCCTCGACTTGCAAGCAGGGTATTGGCAAGTGCCTATCAAGGCCGAGGACCAACAGAAAACAGCATTTTCCACTAGTGGTGGCCATCACTATGAATTTAACGTCCTACCTTTTGGCCTCTGTAACGGACCCGCCACTTTCTCCCGTTTGATGGAAACGGTATTACATGGCCTAACCTGGGAAACCTGCCTAGCCTATCTGGACGATATTATTGTGTACTCTCCAACCTGGGAAGAACACCTCTTCAGGTTGAGACAAGTCCTGCAAAGAATCCGAGCCGCCGGGTTGAAATTAAAACCCTCAAAGTGCGTGATTGCCCGGAATAAGGTAGATTTTCTCGGACACGTGATATCTGAACATGGTATTGCGCCAGACCCAAAGAAACTTCAAGCCATACAAAACCAAACCCCACCCACCACGGTTAAAGGAATACGTTCGTTTCTAGGTTTAGCCACGTACTACAGACGTTTCGTCCCCCACTTTGCCACCATAGCCAGACCCCTCCACCAACTTACCCACAAAGACACCCCGTTCGCCTGGACACCTGAAAGAGACCTCGCGTTTAACACTTTGAAGCAAAAGCTAATCCAAGCCCCTATCGTCGTTTTCCCTGACTACCAGAAACCTTTCCGTCTTTATACCGACGTATCTCTGTACGCCATAGGTGCCGTATTATCTCAAATCAGAGATGGAAAGGAACATGTGATAGCGTATGCCAGCTGCACACTCACCCCACCCCAACAAAATTACGCAGCCACCAAGAGAGAGTGCTTAGGGATCATTTGGGCACTCAGCCACTTCCGGTCATTTGTGTTGGGCGCAAAACTCGAAATAATTACCGACCATCAATCTTTACAATGGCTGCGTAGGTGCGAAACCAACTCAGCCATTTTGGTACGTTGGAGAGAGACCCTAGAGGACTACGACTTTACCATACAATATCGTCCCGGCAAACTCCATACTAATGCAGACGCCCTGTCACGTTTGCCAGTACCAAAAGACCCCCCCACCAACCTGGCCGCCTTACAAAACACTCAATTGGTATCTACCCCCACCTCCCAACAGAATGCCCCCCCAGCCCCCTCCCTAATTCAATCTTGGGAAGCACGAATCAGACCCCCCTGGATACCGTTAAACGTCTTCAGGAGACTGACTCGCTGGGGAGATCAACTTGCCACAGACACTGGGCACATAATCTTGGACCCCACCATAGCCCACGACTACATGATTGCCATCCACGAGGGAAACGGCATACACCTTGGACAAAAGAAAATGTTAAAGATCTTCACAGACCAATACTGGACCCCCAACCCCTCCAAAATTGCACAACGAGTGACAGAATCCTGCAAACCGTGTTTATTGGGAAAGGATAGATCACGCACCCCAGGCCCAGCTGGTACCATTTCTGCCAACAAACCGTTCCAAGTCCTATCCCTCGACATCATGGGCCCGTTCCCTTCTTACGCTGGCAACCGCTATATCGTCACATTTGTAGACGTATATTCAAAATTTCTAATAGCCTGCCCAGTTAAAGACCACACAGCCACCACAGTCGCCACACTGCTTGCCACCGAAGTGTTCCCTATATTCGGCCTTCCCCTTGCTCTTCTATCGGACAATGCCCCCGAGTTTAGTGGACACGTTTGGCAACAATTCACCCAACAATGCGGTATCAAGATTAAACACTCATCCCCGTACTGGCCTCAAGGAAATGCTATCTGCGAACGCAGCCATCGCACCATCAACAACCAGTTACGTACAAGAATGATTGCTCTTAATACCTTAGACTGGCCATCACAACTAAAGATGATACAGTGGGGTATGAACACCTGTCCTCGGGAAGACGGTATTTCCCCTCATGAACGTGTTTACGGTGTACCACCCCTGTTACTGCCATTCCACCACCACGCTCACCTTCCCTCCACCACCTCCACAATTGACCCATTGCAACATCTGCAAAACACCCTCCATACCGCCCAGATCTGTCAAGACACCAAAACTGATAACATCGATGACAAAAACCCTTTCGCCATCCATGACACCGTAATGATAGCCAACCTCCCTATCACCAACAAGTTAGGCCCTCGCTATGTCGGACCCTACACCGTAATACAAGTCCCAAATGCCTTTCAAGTCACCATCGACTATCACGGCGTAACTCGCACGCTCCGAACTAGATTCGTCCGAGCGTTTAAACCCCTAAAGCCACAAGACATTACCCCACCCCACACGTCCGACCCTAAATTAAACACCCCTACTCACCCCCTCACTCAGGCTACAAATATTCCCATGCAAACACCTAAGGACCTAAGCCCTCCAACACCGAACCGACAAATCTTTTCTCACCATACCCCCCCAACTAACCTCCACAAACCCCAAGCCCCCAATATCACACCCTCTTCCACCATGACACCTTCCTTCACTTCTGATATTCAAGTTCCTCCCCAACTTATCCAAGTACAAAAACCTCCACCCACAACCCCGACCACAACAGAAACCCTCCCGTCTAGCCCTGACATACCTCCACCAGGCACCACAGTGAGAAAACCACCACACCCACCCCAAACCAAGTACACCCCCAACCGCACCACACAATCTACCTCAGTAACCTCACGCTACAACTTACGCCCACGACAAACATCGTTTAAAACCTCCAGAAAACACACCCTACTAACCAAGTTCCGTAGGGCTGCCAGACCACTACCCTCCTCCTCCTCCTCCTCCTCCTCCTCCTCCTCCTCTTCTTCGTCTTTGTCGAATTCTCCCCCACAAAGGGAAAGAAGACGAATAATCACCAGCAAATCACCAACCTCATCAAACGACACACGCCCCTACCCCCAACCCTCCAACTTAAATCTACACTCCTTACCCACCCGTCTAGCCCCCCCCGCATCCGCCCCTTTCCCCTCCACGATCCCCACCACCCCACCCACACACCGACCAACCTCCTCATCTCACCGAACCCCCAACCAACCCCCCCCTAAGAGAACCCCACCCAAGGCATCTCAAAACCTGTGGGTTTTTAGGGGGGTTAAATTCCCTTCAGAGGTTCGTACCCCGCGCCAGGTACCAGGAAAAGTTGATCCTAAAGGTAGCCTGGGGATATTTCAGGAGACCATGAATTCCCTTCACACCCAGCATTTCATTGGACGGCCGAGGAACCAGTCGTTAGCCCCCAACATCACCGGAAGCAAGATAACCAGGACCAGATCTACCCATACTATTCAAGATTCATGTTGCTA
Source organism: Lithodes maja (assembly GCA_037953745.1). NCBI lineage: Eukaryota > Metazoa > Arthropoda > Malacostraca > Decapoda > Lithodidae > Lithodes > Lithodes maja. The sequence continues at coordinate 13,993 of JBAKBP010017154.1, read as the reverse complement.
GTACTAAGTGTTATAGTACTAGCTTGATACTCACTTATTAACTTTCTATAAAGTGGCTAAGACCTTGTCCAGCGCAATTCATATTTAACCATTCCATTTGGGACGTACTAAGCGATCAGTGCTCTTTAATTAACAGGCGACTTTGACTCTCGTAATTACCTTATTCAGATATTCAAACTCTAGTAATATCTAACGTCGCCCACTGATTTGTGTTCTACGTATTTCTGCTTCAAGAATATCAAACTTAGTTCAGTACCCCCATGAGGTTACTAGAGATTGCCGTGTTCTACAATACGCGTGTCTAATCCTAACTGTGAGCTGCTACTTGGGCACGCGACCAGCCAGCAAGAGGTCAAATCAGTGACATTGAATTATACGAATATATTGAGGTCTTCCAGTAAAAATATAAACTTGCTAATTAAACCAGTGATCAGAAGATTATACCTGAACGTTGGAAGTGGGAGACTAGGCTCCATCCAGATCCGCTAATGCTAGCAGTTCCCTTCTATCATTTGTTTTGTGCGAATATAACTATCTTTCTATGCTCTTTATTTCTTTACTTAAATAAACGTAAACTTGTGTCGTGTTACCGTGTGTTTATTTTGTGTTCTCTATTCCTCATACCTTGTATTGTGCATGCAGCCTTCTATACCCAGTCATTCAGAACTCACATTACCCAAGTTAAACCTGTAGAAAAACAGGGCATAACATAGGATGTAATGTAATGCCCTCGAAAATGTCCCGCACCCACAATAATACTAACCCGAGTTGACGTCAGGTATAGCGTAAAATAGTCGTAGATGGTAAGTCCAATAAACTCATCACGTGATAACACCACGAGACTATCACCTGGTTCTTAAAAAATCGGACTAAGGTTGCTATACTTTTAGTACGTCCGTGGTAGTACAGTGGGTTAGCGCGCGGGCCTGGTGGTGATGGTTGGGTCACTAACCAGGGTTCGAACCCCACCCAAGGCATCTCAAAACCTGTGGGTTTTTAGGGGGGTTAAATTCCCTTCAGAGGTTCGTACCCCGCGCCAGGTACCAGGAAAAGTTGATCCTAAAGGTAGCCTGGGGATATTTCAGGAGACCATGAATTCCCTTCACACCCAGCATTTCAGTTTTAATTAGGCATCTGAATACATGTAGGTAGGCCTATATCCAAGGCACTGAATGTACGTCTTATTACGCCCATAATCCGGTTAGCCTTTAACTCCAGCTCTTGCTCTTTCCAATTTCTTTTTAGGTTTTTGGTTCACTTTTGCTTAACGACTTACATATGTATCTGCGCTTTATAATTACATTTTTGGTCTTGCCCTTCCCATTCTCGGTCAAGGTTTATCTCAAACTTCCTAACATTTTCTGAATTTACACCATATTCGGGCAGGCTGTTCCATACATTTACAACTCTATAGCTAAACGAGAATTTCCTAACGTCTAACCTAGGTCTCATCTTTTTTATCCTCTTACTATGTCCCCTCGTCCTAGCCTCCTCAGTTACCTGAAATATATCTCATACTTCCCTATCATATATTTCATTAATGATCTTAAATGTCTCAATCATATCCCCCCTTGTTCTCCTATACGTCAGTGAAGGAAGATCAACCATCCTTGGCCGATTCCGTTCTCTTAAGCGCGGTTCCCATTTCTCCGTTTTGGCCTCCGTTTAACACGGACCTACGTCATCGATGACGTAGGTCCGCACAGCCGTGAGTGTTCTCCCAGGAGTTAAAACTTCACGTGCGTGAAATCCAATGTTGCCACACTACCTCTTAGCTCGCCCAGTTGGGCTTACTTTAAGTAGGCCTATAGATGGCAAATTATTCGTCTTTGTAGTATTGTTTGACACAATTTATCGCGATATGCACTATATAAACAGAGTCAAAATATTGGAGAGTATTTAATCTATATTTTATTTATTTCACCACAACACCAAATACTCCCAATGAAATTAATTAAAGTATATATGATCCGCCAGGATTCGAACCCGGGTTATCACACACAGATTTTTGCCACCTTAACCATTACACCACCAGGACGGTTAAAGGTTTATGCACACGCCTACGACTTATTATCCATTCTCGAATACTGGATATTAATCTATCATGTTCATACTCACAACCGCGCTTGATCGTTAGAAGTGGGAAGTGCTCTCTATCCAAACCCGTGACAGTGCTGAAAATTATAAAAAGTCCAACAACATTAATGTCCACTATTGTCCATAATATATATTGTGAATTCCAGTGGTGGGCATGGGCGCGCCGATTTGGCGCTCTGCGCTCTGCGATCCGGTGCGCATTACCAATATAGAGGAGCGCGGAGCGAGGAGCGGCAAAATTCTGAAATCGGAGTGCAGGCGGGGAGCGCAGCTAGAAATTCGCACTCCTTTCTGGCGCTCCGGAGGCGATTTTTCCTGTCAACAACAGGTACAAGAACATCATTATCGTGTACAGTCATCGTACCGTTCGTACGGTGTTACTCACGGTGTTAGTGAACTGTGATACAGTGATACTATGATAGTGACAGACTGACAGTGTTACAGTTGTTAACTTGTTATTTTTTTGTTTTTGGCTTTTGCTAACGCAAAGTAAACCTTACGGGCAAGTTACGGCTTACGAAGAGGCCTAAGGGTAAGTCTGTCCATTTTCGCCAGAAATCAGGTCCCCGATACTCCGATAGTCGCGAACGTAGCTGAAAAGAGTCAAAAGACACTATAGACTTCAGAGACTTTTATCATTTTATGGTATCGATACTATCGGAATGTTACTTGAATGTATGGGTGGGAGGGTGGTTTGGGGGATGGTGGGGGGAAGGTAGAAGCGTAATTGACTCGTGTTACAAATATGAAGCCGATTGGTGAGGTAGTTTCGCCACCACAGATTTTATTTGTTTTCCTTTTCTTCGTACGGATACGCTGGAAGTGGGTTGTGGGAGGCAGTTGGGGGTGTGGTGGAGAGAAGGAATAAGGGTAAGGCACTTGTCACGCAAATATGGAACCAATTGGTGCAATCGTTTCGCCGCCACAGATTTTCTTTTTTTTACCTTGTGAGGCGACCGATAGTCAGCGAGTGGGTGGGAGGAGGGGTTTGGGGTAGTGGTGGTGCCATCACATTATGATATTAAATTATTATTAATTTAATCATGTAATCAACTAAATACTAATCATGTTGTATTGTTGTTATTGTATTGTTAGGCTTGTTAGAATGTTAGCTTGATAAGTTTAACTGTTTAAGTTTCTCAGTTTGGACAGTTTCTGTAATTCTTTATGTCATATCATAGATATCAATGGACAGTCACAATGTCACAAACTCACAATGATATCAATCATACCATATCATTGATATTTGATTCATTGATATGACATAAAGAATAACAGAAACTGAGAAACTTAAACAGTTTAACTTCAGAAAGACACCATGACTTGAGTTTTTTTTAATGTTTTGAATTCTTGGAATTTAGTAAAGTGAAAGACAAAGGACAAAGTGAAGGACAAAGGTAAATCATTAAATAACTTCTAGAAGCTGTTTTTTTACTTTTTTTTTTATATACCTATTTTTGGGAGCGCGGAGCGGGAAGCGCATTGGGTCTGCTGACAAAAGGAGCGCGTGAGCGCTGCCGCATTACCTTATGTCTGATGAGCGCGGAGCGCTGCCGCATTACCGGTCCCACCGGAGCGCGCCCACCACTGGTGAATTATTTTATTTCTATTCTGCATAAGTGTTAATTAAGAATAAAGCTGTATTACAAACTATCTTCCGAGATTATATTATGTCCTCTATTGATTCCCTTTATGTATTTGCATGAAATCCAATAACCCAGTCTCGTAGAACTCACCTGTACCGATAGTTAATCCTGAATAAAATCAGGGCATAACACTACGAATCTACCGGCTACTGCTAAGTTTGTAGCGGATATCTAGCGGTAAATATCGCACCGTTTTTATATTATTACGACATAGCTATAAAAATTATGATAAATCAAATATGCATTCCTAAAAACACTTAATACTATACTTTCGTATAATAGGCCTTATTTAACTTATTAAGCTTACATACTGTACAAACTGTATTTAGGGTATGATACATAGAAAATGTATGTTATACCACTGACTATTGTGAATCCACGATAGTACTCCTGGGGTCAAGAGATTAGCCGGAAGGTTTGGGGTGGTGATGTGTTCGACTGGTAGTAGTGAATATAAAAAGTATGAAGGAAGGGATTGTGGTTTGTTTATGAATAGAATAGTTTGGTGGTGATAAGGCATGTACATATGTGTGTGGTATAAAATAGATTGAAGAGTTTTAGCTAGGTGATCTGAAAGTTTTTGCATAAGTGACAAAGTCTATCAAAACGTTTAGTTAGTTGATCACAATATTTGGAAAACATAGATCTGTCGTATGACGTTCTTAACATTAGAATAATACCTATTATTTAAGATTAATATAAGTTGTTTTATTATGGGTGGTTCTAGTATTACAAACATGGCACATAGATATATACAAAATAATTAAATGTTCTTGATTCAAAACTTCGGCTGAAGACTATCTTTTTTCTGGGTGAGGAAGTAGTTGCCATGAGGTGAATCGTCTTCCCTGGGGTCGCAGGACATCCTATCGTCACCGTGGCGACTCGGGCGTCCCTGGGGGTCGCTACAGGTGCGGGTAGTCCTGGCGTAGTTCGTCTAGGTGGGGTTGTGTGTTTTGATTTGGTTTCCCCTTTTGTTTTTAGTTTCTTTTCGTTTTCTCTTTGGTTTCTTTTTTTCTTTTGTTTCTTCATTTCAGCATTCTCTCCTTCTTTCTCTGTTGTTTCTTCCTCTACTACTGGGGTGTCTTTCCGTTTTCTCGGTATTTTACATCTATGTGCATATAATTATATTCATATTAGCATCCATAAAAATATGAGGTACTTTACAAAAATTGTAGACCCTCTATGTGTATAAAAATTCATATCAGTCCTTGAAAATAAATTAGGTAGCGGCTCGCTAGTATTGTGATTAGCGTTTTGGACTTCCACCCAGAAGGTCCCAGGATCGCACCCACGCTCGGCTCAAAAAGGTTTTTCACAAGCACCGAGTCGTTAACGTCCCTCATGAGCAAGATGGGGTGAGAAGGGTGTTACGCTGGCCAGCTTGCCAGAATGTGCTCGTACTCGCTAGCGCTCGCCAGGGCAGTGAAATGGGCTATAATATTCGTAGAACGATGTTCTTTCTTTCTTAGTATTCATGTTGTCACAGACAGATCAGTGGTGGGCTTTATTCTTGTCTGTGACACTTGGAAGTATTTTATATCAGTGATAGAGTATAAGATGTGTAGTGTGAAGTTAAGGAGAGAGAGAACGAAGGAGGCAGCGAGGTTGTATTATATGCGTGTGTATGTACGTGTGCCTTCCTCGCTCGGGCGGAGGTTCCCACGCTCTTGATTGGCCGGCGGGCCTGGCGCGTCATATGATGCCTGCTCTTCATGACGTAGTGGTCTGTGATTGGGTGCCGCTGTCTTAGTGTTGGTGCTGGGGGGCTCCTACCCGCGTGTCTCCTTAGAGCTTGGCATGGTGTGCTTGGTCCTAGACGTCCCTTGCAATCTGTCCCCAATCTAACCCCCTGTACTGCTGTTTCTCTCTCTGAACTTCTTCTTTTCCAATACTTCTCATCTTTATTCAATTACTTATCCCTTCTGGTTCTGCATACGACTTCCATAGTCAGCCAGTCGTATTACCAGCACCAGTTCTCACATATATGTTTTGCACTAGCTTTAGGGATTATTAGTCATAGACACATGAGTCATAATATTATCATTGGATGCTTCTAATTATTGAGTTGTTCTTTGTTACTATTTAATGCTAGACAGTGAAGGCCGGGTATCTTTGGTCATTGTCTGAGTTATGTACATGGCAAGTCAGAGCCTGTACGAATTCGACGAAGCTATATATAGGTAGCCTGTAACCCTTGTGCATATATTTCCTTTGCGAGTGTAGCAGTATACAAGCGAAGGGCTTTTGCCTACTCTTACTTGTACGCTTGCTACCTCATTTTGTTGACCTTTGTGGAGCGCCAGGGTAAGACCAGATACTTGAGATCTGGACTTACCAAGAGAGCCTCCTAGTCACTTAACGTAACATAAGGGAAATCTGTTCAAGGGGAAGCAGTAGGCTACGAGCATGCTTGCGCTCTGCCTAGCCTTCTGGTACCTTTTTTGCCGCTGCTAGACTTTATTAGTAATAAAGACAGCATTGTGTTTATTAACTTTAACTGTGTATGCTTTAGGAATTATTCACGTATTATTTTTGCCTAGGTTGATGCTTGGTGCACAACCCAGTATGGCTGTTACTTTGGCTAAGGAAGTACTGTTTTGAGTGGCTGTTATTAGTGCTGTCACAGAGTTGTTGCACTCCCTTGTTTTATATATATGTATCCTACTTGTTGGTGTATTTAAGATACACTCTTTGGTGTCCTGCCCCTGCATTATTTCTGTTCTATATTTGACGAGCATCTTAGAGCATCAGACGTTTTCAAAAGATTTCATATCTGTTTGCTGGAGGACTAGACTTCCAGTGTTTTCATAGAGCATTGAAGAGTTTAGTGTTGAGTACAGACTCACACTAAAGTTAACGTAAGCATATACTCCTTTATTATATATTTTTATAGTTTATTTAAGCATTGTTATTACTTGAGAGCATTTTATTAACGTAAAGTACTCCTGTTGTGAGTAGGCTTTGCCGTCACCGGAAAGCCTTTGTAGAAGTGCACTAAAACCCAGTTAATTGATACCCCGTTATCCAGTAGATTAACTCTGGAGGGTTTAATAATAATAATAATAATAATAATAATAATAAATAGTTCTTAAAGCTAGCGCATGCTAAGCTAGCTAAGGATAGCTCAATAAGGCCGATTAGACATATTTCCATTGGGGTCCTGTACTACTACCCCATCCCTTTGCTCATGAGGGATGGTAACGACTCAGTGCTTGTGAAAAATCTTTAATGCGCCGAGCGTGGGCACGAACCCGGGCCTTCTGGGTGGAAGTCCGAGACGCTAGTCACTACACCAAGCGAGCCGCTTTGTTTTGTTCACCGGCGTAATAGTTCGAGGGTTTGGAATTAACGTACCGTTGTTGCAGATAATAAGCCTATCATCTAGTCCAATATTAAGTGCCCTTGTTTATTTCGTAGTGCCGGTCATAACAAATGGCGACCTTAGACCAGTATTATCAGTATATAGTAAACTGAATATTGCATTTTTTTTTTTGGAGAAATTTTTGTGACTCCATCATGTCACTGGACGGGTCTGAGCATAGTGAGGGCATAGTGCGAGAGACAGGCAAGGAGGTGGAGAAGGTGGAGTTGTTAAACGGCGTTCGGGTGGTGAACAATGAGGAGGATGCTCGGATTTTTTTTGGAGGAGCCTGTGTCGGCGGACCGGGTGTCGGGGCTGGACCGGTACAGACTGCAGTGTGTAGCCACGGTCTTAGGGTTTTCCGGTACTAGCGGTTTGTCGAGAGGTGAGCTGGTTACCTGTGTGCTCGGCGGGGTGCATGGGGCTTCGGGTGAAGCGAGAGCTGGGGCACCTTCGGCCCAGCCCCCATTCCACTCGACTCCTATCATGGCGCCCCCTCGGGCTCCGGAGCCGGGTACGTTCCCGCAGGCCGATGCCCGCTGGCGGTTGGGTATGCCTCTAAGTGACTCACTGGGTGGGTCCCCGTTAGTAGCGCCCCCTCCTCAGGGTTTGTCTTCCGAGATGTTGTTTCAGCTCGAGCTCGCCAAACTTCAGCAGCAGGAGCGACAGGCTAAGCATGAGGCTGAGCTTGAGCAGCGAAGGGCTGAGCTCGAGCAGCGAAAGTATGAGGCTGAGCTCGAGCAGCGAAAGCATGAGGCTGAGCTCAGGCAGCAACAGCAGCAGCGAGAGGATGAGCTCAGGCAGCAACAGCAGCAGCGAGAGGCTGAGCTCAAGTATGAGTCTGCAAGGTATTGTGCCGATGTTGACCTAGAGAAAACGCGTGTAGAGGTGACGAGGAACCGGGTCGTCCAGGGTGGTCGACCCCATGACCAGTCCCTGTCGCATCTACTAAAGGTGGTTCTAGTGTTTGATGAGTTAGGAGTTACCGAATTCTTTCTCCGGTTCGAGAAAAAGTGCCAGGAGCACCAATGGCCCGAGGAGAAGTGGGCAGCCCTTGTTTCGTCACGATTGACGGGGAAAGCACTCAAGGCGTATGATGCTTTGCCCCTAGATTCCTGCGTGAATTATGAGGCGTTGAAAGAGGCTGTCCTGAGGGCGTATGAGTTGTAGCCAGAGACCTATAGGCTGAAATTTAGGGCTGTTCCCAAGAGAAAGGAGAGTACTTTCCAGGAACACGCTAGAGAGCTGTCAGATGCATTTGAGAATTGGTTAAGATCGGAGAAGGCAATTACTTTTGATGCAGTGAAGCAATTAGTGTTGTTAGAACAATTTTTTAAATGTACTGGCAGTGACTCGACTCTTAACCTGAAAGAAAAGCAACCTAAAACTCTGCAGGAGGCGGCTCAGATGGCTGACCTCAGGTTGTCATTGATTCGTGGGTGCGGGTCTGCACAGAGAGCTGAGGCAGGTAACCAGGGGCGTACCACTCCACCCCCCCGAATTAAGGACACAACTAATTACCCATTTAAGAGTACTGGTGCCAATTTTGATCCCAAGTCGAAACCCTTCCCGTTCAAGAAAGGCCAGGGCCCTTCCTCACCTCAGAAGAAGTCCAAGAGCGAAGTGGAGTGTTTCAAGTGTCATGAGAAGGGGCATATTGCGCGCTCATGTCCGAGCACACCGCCTACAGCAGTGGTGTCACTAGTGAGCAACATCGGTGTGTCTTTGAGGTCTTCCGCGTTTGCCCGGGGTAATATGTCGGTTGCGAAGTGTTACGACCGGGTCTCGTATAAAACAAGGGCTCTTAACCCTCCGTTCCCGGATGGGATCTTGAACGCCCATAAAAAAGCATGTAACAGATACCCGGATGGTCTTTTAAACACCCATGACGTCACAGCCTGTGAGCTTGCTGTGCGCGGCGTCGGTCCGACGCATGTAAACAACAGCCGGCTGGACCGACGCTCCGCATCTCCGGCCACAAGAAGGAGAGCGTCGCTTGTTCTTGTGTGCCTGTATGTTGTTGTTAAGTATCGAAAAGTGGTGTAAAGTGGCTGTTTTGGCCATAAAGTTATCTCCAATGAAATCATCATCACAGCTCACCCAGTTGACTTAGAGAGCTCTACTTAATGCCATTCTACAGGTAAATAACACAGCTACGCTTGGGGATGCGCGGGAATGCGGGAAGCAGTCTGATTAACGAATATACGGTAGCCTAGCCTAGACGTTTTTCGGCCAAAACACCCGGGTTTTGAGGAATATATATATAATACATAACCGGGGCTGGAGGGTTAATCACTGGACTAGAAAGGCACACAGCCACAATGGTAACACTAGATCCAACCCTCGAACTTATAATGCCGGCGCACAAAAACACCTATACCCTCCAGAGTTAAATCTGCGATAACGGGGTATCCTATAACTCAGTATAAGTGCACTACTACTACAGGCTGATGAACTCTGATACAGCCTGGTCACAACAACATACAATTACGTTACTAAAGTGTACAAGGAAAAAGATAGAGAGCTTAATTAAATCACTGCAATGATTTAATGCAAACTAGAAAAAGGTATATTTAACGTTACTCTAAGCAATAACAAACTGTCACTCTTATATTAAAGAAAGTGAATGAAAGTCCTAAAACACCGAACCGGAATCTTCTGAAGAAAGTCGGATGCTACTTAAGATGATCGAATCGGATTTTGAACGGTTATATAAAGCAGGAACAGGATATGACAATTGTATGGACATATAGGGTTAACTGGCACGGGAATAATAATAAATGCGCAATAGTAGGAACTCCAACAGCAAAAGAAGTACTTCCTCATCAACGAAACAGCCTACTATGGTTGTGTAACTCGACAACAACCTAGACTAATAAATGTTGTGAATAATAATGCATACATAACATAAAGAATTTATAATTTTAATCTGGTGTCTGCTAGGCGAATAAAGTCTAGCTGGGATGTAGTAGGCTAGGAAACAATGGCTGAGCAAGCGGCTCGTAGCCTAGCAAAGTCCTTAACCCGGGAGCTGCGGGGAGACTCTTAAGAGTTCCCCCGGCGGACTGTGGGAAGACTCTTGAGAGTAAGTAAAATAAAAAATCAACTTTTGACATCGAAAAAAAAAAAAATATATTTTTATTTTTTTATTTTTTTATTTTTTTTTGGCCCCTGGGCCATGCAAAATCTCAGTCCTCTACCTCCCCTCCTTCCCCACTTTCCTCCTCTCCTTCAGTTATCACCTATTTTCCCTATTATTCCCTTATTCTGAGGTATATTTTCGTGCTAACATTAGCGAGTTGCAAGCAGGGTGTTGTCATCACTGATGGCAAGCGAGTGCAAGAGAGAGAGAGAGAGTATCGATCGACTGTGTCTCAGTGGCCTTGGGGGAAATTGGCGGGAAAGCAGTTTGCCTCACCCATACATTATACAACTCGCGGGCTATATCTCCGATTTTGACCATCCAAACGCTGTTTTCACTCGTTTTATTGTTGTTTCAGGTTAATACCTTTATAATCAACCCATAATAGGCGCATATGGATAATTATTAATGCTATTAATGGTACAATGAATATTTTAGTGACGGAAACACCTCAAATACGTCAGCACAGGGGGACGTTTTCAATTACCCCCATGCGCACTTGTTAGGTTAAGGCTGTGCGGCCAAACTACGTTAAGTGACGGGGTGCTCTCTTGAGAGATCCAGATCGCTAGTATCTGGTTCTCTCCTGGCGACCCTCTTAAAGTCAAAACAAATGAGTTAGCAAAGTGTTGGGCGGCAGAGGCAAAAGCCCTCACTCGCAACACAAGGCTAAACTCACAAGGTACACAGTCAGAAAGACAACCTAGGCTTCCCACGTATCCGTTGCGATTGTACAGGTTCAACAACACCTAGTACACATCGGAAATCGCAACACAAGTAGCCTTACCCCAGTCTAGCATTAAATAGCCCAGCAGACCACCAAGATACAGGAAGGGAGACACCGTGAGTGTGTCAAACCTCTACAGACAAAAATGGTAACCCTTCCAAAATGCCTAACTAAACATGTAATATCTGAGAGGTTCAGCATATAATACGATGGCCGATATATGAAATCGTGCAGAACCAAAGGGCAGTTATGATCTTAAATAGATTGGAAGAATGAGAGGTAAGAAGTTGAGAGAGAGAGAAAGTGTTCTATAGGTAGAAGTCGGGGACAGGTGGTAAGGGAGGTGTGAAGGGTATGCTGGTCAGGCAAGCTCTGAAGAGAGTAGCTCCTCGGGACCCCTCCAGGATCACACACAAAGGCATGGTGGTCAGCCAATCACAGGCCGCTATGTCACCAAACAGAAGGCCTGCAGAAGGCGCCAGGAACCACCAGCCAATCAAAACCGAGAGAAAGAGCACGCGGGCGAGGGACTCCTCCGGGAGGGAGGAAGGAGGAGGGAAAGCAACACACACTAATCCCACGCTGCTCGCTCGCTCTTTCTCTCAACTCTACACAACAATGCATCTTACACTTAACTCATGATATAAAATATAATGCATTGTCACAGGCGAAAATAAAGACCACTTCTGTACTGCCTGTGACATGACGATTCACAAGAAAGAAAGTACAACATTGTAGATAGACTGTAGCCAAATACACTGCCCTGGCGAGTGCTAGCGAGTGGCCAAGCGAGCGGCTGAGTCCACGTGGCGTTCTGCTAAGCTGCAGGCGTCACCCCCCCCCCCCCCAAGATATTAGACGCTCAACCATGAGCTCCATATCTGACAAGCAGAACGCCGATAAGACTCGCCACTCCTAATCACTTCGCAACAAAGAAGGCAAAGCTCAGTTCTCATCAACAAAAACAATTACAACCCCTCCCAACACAATAGCTTAATTAATTCATACTGCTATGCTCCTAGAACGAGCTTCTACTAGCCCAGCCTTCTGAGAGAAGCACAGGTTCGACTCAGAACTTTAGCTATAACATACTTAAACAAAATTTAACTATTAAAGAAAGAGTTTTTATAGAATTTTCGTTTTTTAATATGTTTATGGCGGCTGCACTTACAGGGGCAAGCCTAGTTTTTCTCCACTCTCAACACACACTGAGTGAACGGCGAGGGTTTTCCTACAAACAAACCCTCCCGTGACAAACAATCAGCCAAAACATTAACAGTGCCCTTAGCATGCCACACATCCAACTTGTGTTCCGGCAGCACAACAACACCTGACACTGATAAACTGCCCAGTTCATCACAAGACCGGCATTTCTCTTCGCTCTTTCCGGCAACGGGGCCTGCCAATAATCTTTCACTAGTTCTACCTTCGTGATAGAATGCGGTCTATGGTGTCGTCAACTCTCGATAAGGTATAGGCGTCTGTCAGGGATAATTCATACCCACTCTTGCAATCAACACACACACTGATCTTGCCACTTAACACAGGTTGTAAAGTTACAGGCAACGACCACTCACAACATTCCTTATCCCTCAGACCCTTCATCAACACGTAATCCAGCTCTGCTTGCACCACAGGCTGTCGAGCAGGATTTATACGGTAGGGAATAAAACTGAGCCTTGCACTGTCTCCAGCCTGCATGTTGGATTCTATCCCGTACATCAGGCCTGGAGAAGCAACAAACATGCGAAAGTACTGCCATAGCCTAGTAAACAACTGCCTGGCACTGTCTCCAGCCTCCATGTCGGATTCTACCCCGTACATCAGGCCTGGAGAATGAACAAACATGCGAATGTACTGCCATAGCCTAGTAAACAACTGCCTGGCACAGTCTCCACGAACAACATGCCTAGTGCCCTCCCACAACCCAGCCGAGACCGCAGCTTCTAACTTATAGTCTCCCTCCTTCTCCACCTTCGTCCCTAGAACAGCCAGGTCATGAGAGGGACAATCAGTACCACCTGTGCAGTCACTCCCATAGTTCATTATTGCTAAGGCTTCCCCGCCGATACCGTACATGCGCACCCCCGCATTCCTTACGACTACATCTGCCTGCGCAGCATCACCGCTTTTAGCGACATGGCCAGATACAGTCGGTCTATGGTAGGGCTGTTGCATTCAACCAGAGCAGCATTGGGAGGCTATGCGACGACTGGGCACATCCACTCCACAGCCCACCTCACCAATCTGCTCAATGTCCTTCTGACCACCACCCTTGTCAGCCATGGGTCGACCCTGACCTGACAACCATGTCCAAGCCTCGTCGCCCACCTTGAACCACCGAAACAACGAGGCTAATGGTCTACTACCACCATTCAAGTGACCTGCCCGCGGAACATCTTGCACCGCCTGAGTTGTGAGGCTCGGGTGCTCGGCACGACCAGTGGGGTATGAACCGAGCTGGTGCTGGAGCGCTGCACACTGCTGCTCAGGCAGGTGCTCTAGCGCTTCCACAGCCACCAGACTCGTGTCCCCCGCCCACTGCTCCGCCGAGACATGACAATCCCAACTCTCCTCCACCTGTCTGTGCCCTATTGCCCCCCTCTCCTTCTTCACCTTGGCCGCTGCAGACCAACGCAGGGACAGTAGGCTGCTCAGGTGGTTGCCTCACAAACTCCTCCAACAGGTTCACCTGACATGTTTCCCCGTCCTCGTGTTCGATAACCCCGTTCCCACAACTCTCCTCCAACTGGGAACTACTAAATCGCGGAGTGCCATCACGCCCAACCATGTCACTAGGGGTGACAGGTTCTGGGGCCACTCCGGAGCTCACCTCTGAGTCAAGTACTAAGCCGCTAAGGAGAGCCGCTGGAGCAAAACTCACAAAACTCCCAACTTTAGCTTGCTCCTTCCGACCGTTCCTCCGCTGGTCTGAAGACTGAGGAATAGGCTGTGACACTTTCGATGCAAGAGATCTTGTAACAACGCACGCCATAGGTTGTACTTGACACTTCTCT